>MU227288.1:1973252-1984277 GCA_018584345.1 Thuja plicata
TAATACAAAATTTTAGATCTATTTAATTGAAATGTAATTTGAAAGAACATGCAAGATCTAACATACACAATGCAAATCTAACACCAAAAAGAAAGAGTTGTCTATCACAGGTTCACCAAAATGTAAAGATGAAAAATTGAATAAAGGGGGGGAATGATGGTTGATTTGTTGTTTAATTTGATTAGAGTGTATTGATTCCCTTAATCCTATTTTTCATTTTCACTTAATTGAAATTGAATTGAATATTGAATATGTATTGTAATTTTGATTAGGGAGAAGATAAGATGCTCCTTTCTTTGACCCTCAAATGCACAAATAGAAGATCCAATTTGATCAACCCAAAGAGAAGGGTTAATGCACAAGTAAATCAATTATTTGCAAAGAGACAAAGAAAGGGGATCCTAAATTCTGTAAATTGATTGATTAATATGATTAATGACAGTAATTGAAAAGAATAGGAGAGAGTACTAACCTTACAAAATTGCAGATCAAAGATTGTTGTTTTCTGAGATCTGTAGACTGTTTCTGGAGATGCTGACAGTTGATACCAAACCGAAACACAAAGATGGATAAAATCCAAAAATTATTTTCCGTTCCGATGTCATCTTATGAAAAAGGTCGACCCTGTACCACTTTTGCCAACTCGATCTGCTCAACTCTGAAAGTGTCCCTGTTCGCACAGTCTGAAAGAAATCCGAAAAGGTTATCCAGATCTGGCCTCGGATCTAGATTCCCGGACCTGTACCTACAAGAAAAATGTTTGTTTGTTGGGGGAAAGGGGTTTGCCTTGGTCAAACCCCAATTTTGGAATCAACCTTAATATATGTAATTGAAAATTGCATAAAGAATAACAAAGCAAAACTCAAATTCACCTTGCTTGTAATGTCCTTGTGGCGAATTCGAATCTATGAATCCATAAGTATGCTTTAAAAGATGGAGTGTAGAATGGAAGGATGTCTTCAATCTCTTGCCTGTAGATCTCCAACATCAAGTGTTGAATGGATTCTTGAACTTGAGAAGGTCTTTGGAAGAAGATGGATGGAGAGATCACCAAAAGGGCACTTTTTTGGCTTGAATCCTTCAATGGCCTCCAATGGATCTCCCTCATGCAAATGGATACTTGAGAATGATGGATGATTTATTAAAATCTTTCTTAATTTCTTGCTTGGACTTCACTTCATAAGGATGCTTGATGCTTGATTAGAAGACTTCAATTGCTTGATCGTGGTTAGAGAAAATGAGAGGAGAAAGCTCCCTTTTATATGAAACTAGGGCACAATCTTCTAAGGAGGCCTACATAGGATAATTAAATCATCATTTAAGCCTTTACCCATAGGAGAGGACCTATATTAAATATAATTTAGGAATCAACCGATTCAGAACCCGAAACAGCCGACCTGGAAGCGGGAATAGACTTTTTGTGAAGACCGACATCCCGAAAACCAAAAGTTCCTAGGATTTGGACCGTGGGACAGGGTTGAGGTTGGCCCTATCTTGGGACAAGGCCAAGGTCAACCCTATCCTAGGAGGTCGACCCTGTCCCCATATCCCAGGATCACAGGTCGGAGACCCAAAATGCAGAATTTAGGTCAGGAAATGGAGGTTAGAAATGCAGGTTAGGGGGGAAGCCATGTCAAGATTAGGAACCCATTCAGAGGCACTTGTCATGACCCCAAACCACTCACTCAGAAGTCTAAACCAATCTCCTATGGAAGTGCTTCCATTTTCTAACTATACAATAGGTTCTAATTTTAGCTTAAGCTTATTTTTAATCAGAACCTTAACATTACTTGAGGCAATAAAGTTTTCCTCCAAGTCCTCAAACCCTCCCATCAAATCTCCCATTTTAGCCAAAATGCAACAATGTAATAAATCCATTGGTAAATTAGGTATTTTTATCCATTGTTACCTAGGGATAAAATTATTTCTAAATGGATTGAAGTTTGAGTCCATTTAGAGAATCTTATCATAAAACCTTTACAATTTATAGTCGATCCCTTTAAAATTCTAGATTTCAAGGATGCATTCTTACAATCTATGAAAATAAATTTATTCTTCAGGACAAAAATACTTACCTGGTCCTGAAAAGATGATTGTAGCTAATAGATGATGCTCAACCTAGAAACTCCATAACCTTCCCACTTCACGTACACTCCATATTTTTTGCAATAATCCCACAAACCTTCTGAATATGTATTGTTTTTGATTAAGTAAAACAGGTTTTACAGGGTTCCTAAAACTCAAAACATGAAAGCAATATCATGAAGCAAAGTTAAAAATGAAGAAAAATATAAAAGACAAAGCAGGCCAGGAAAAAAGCAGAGGAAAAAAAATAGCTTCTAATAAAGCAGAAAGAACAGGGTCAGTAGAGAAAACCAGGGACCCTCAAGATAAATCCACCATCAGAGTAGCGCTTCCAGCATTTCCATGTTGGCCATCGATTCCTTGTTCTTTCGGAGATCCAGTGCCATATCCTTGTCCTTGATCTTCTTGGTTCTGGCTCTGGTGCGCTAACTAGGACCCTGTTTTGTATTCTGATCGGTCTTCACCTCTGTATTGTCCACTTTCAGTCCATCTAATTTAGCCTCCAGCTTCTCAATGATTGTGTTAGTGTTCTCTTTAGAGGATTTTAGGATATTATAGCTTTGCTCTACTATTTTCTTAAGGGTCTATTCGACCCTAGTCATGTTCTCTTCCAGCTTATCCACTCTGCTATAAATCTTTGGATCCTCTGTGTTTTTCACCCTATTTTCCTTTTCCTTGTTGTTGACCCCTTTTTTTGAGGTCCTCCACATCGTAGAATAACCATTTGATGGTTCTGTAATTATCGACCATACTGTTACGTGAGTTATTAAGCAGGTCCATATCAAAATCTCTGGCATTATCACTGAGCACCACTAAAGAAGGGTCAATAAGCTCATCTATATTTATTTGGCCACCCTCCTTCTAAATAACTTTTGGGTTTATGATTTCCCTAGTAATCCCCATCTTTGTTGTTTTCACATTGAAATCCCACCATCCAATAATCTTCCCCTGTTCGGCCATGTAGCAACAAAAATTATTATTTTTCCTATCATCCTTCTCCATGTCGCGTGGTTGAGACTGAGGGGATTAAGGATTCAGATTAGTGTCTTGGTAGTTTTCCTGAAGCTTCCTCTTGAGATTATGACCCAAAACTGGGGAAACACTTCGAGTGTTGTCTGCAAGGGTTTTTCCCTCCTCTTTCAAATCCCTCTTCTTGTCCTTATTATTTTTTCCCATGGTCGCCTTATTCCTCTATGTGCTTCTG
Organism: Thuja plicata; assembly: GCA_018584345.1. NCBI lineage: Eukaryota > Viridiplantae > Streptophyta > Pinopsida > Cupressales > Cupressaceae > Thuja > Thuja plicata. The sequence continues at coordinate 1,976,542 of MU227288.1, forward strand.
CCACTGGTGATTCCCTCCTCCTCTGTATCCATATCATCCTCAATGTACTCCTTTGAAGATATAATCATGATGCTCTATTTTTTGGGGGTTACCAGCTTCTCTTTTTTGGTGCTTTTCAAACTCACTCTTCACTTTTTAGAGGTTGAACCTAGATTTTTCTTTTACATTTCATAATCCTCCTCATCATCAGAATGCAGACCTGCACTGTCTTCCGTCTCCGAGGGGACGCAATCCGAGCCAAAGATCTCTGCCTCATCATTTTTAACCACCTCCTTACCTAGTGTTTGTGACTTGAAGTATTTATAGATTAATAATAGAAGGCCCTCGTGCAAGGTAGGATTAGCTATGGGCTTCTCACGATAACCATTTATATTATCATTTATTGAAGCATACAGGTAAAAAGTAATAGACACCTTCATTTCATGGCAGAAATGGTTCAAAAGGACAAAGTGATAAGTGCAGATTCTATCAAACTTGGTGTCCAGCGTTATGTAGTAGATGATGGCATGTAACACAAATTGCCATAGCCTCTTCAGCCCATCTGGAAGGTAGTGGGTGTCAACCTTGATAAGCCCTCTCTTTTCCTCTTCATTTCTAACAAATTTGCTTATAGTCGAGTCTAAGATTTTCCTATGTCTGTAGAATTTCATTCCCACAATCGGAATCCCCATGACCACTGAGATAACCTCCTCGGTCACTGTGAACATTTTTCCATTTATCTCAATTCTTCCGTCATCCTAGTTCTTGACAAACATATTCTTCACAGTCGGATTCCCACCATGAAGCCTCTCAATGAAGGTGGAAATGCCACCACTTTGAAGATACTTTCAGATTTTGGTGCGCCGTTTCAAGTTTTCCAAGTCTTTAGCAGGTTCCCTCCTATGCCTTTCCCAACCCATCACAATAAACATAGGAAAGAAGGCACAACAACGGCTCAAACCAGAGATATCCAAAGTCTTCCAGATGGTTCTATTTATTTGGCTTGTGTAGCAAGTTTTGATGAAGCGTATGAGAACTTCGTAAGTGTACAGGAATTATATGATGAGATTGCCAATCTAGCCTGTCTCGTACTTTCCAATAATGGAAAATCCATTTGCATTCCAAGTGCTAACAATCATAATTGGTATTTATGATGCCCTCCTTTCCATGGATTCGATCATATGCAACTAAATCCCTCACTTCACATGGGAGGTCACCACCGTGAAGCCAACATGTTTGATTTTAAATTCTTACTGCCCAGTTGGCGAACCAGTTAGCAGCTTGGTTTCCTTCTCTAAACACGTGGGACAAATGGACCTTATCAAAGGTCTTCAAGAGTGATCAAGTTTCGTCAATCAAGTTGGCAATGGTCCACGATGGCTGGTGTTTTGAATTGAGACAATTGATAATGTTTTGGGAATTTCCTTCTAACCAGAGATTTCTAATTCCCAAGTCAAGAGCCAATTCGGTCACATGAAGGGTGGCACTGGCCTTCACAAAATGGTTGGTTTGAGTGCCTAGTGGAAAACTAACAGTAGCAATGCCCTGGCCATAGCTATTATGAATAATTCCACCACTTCCCACCTTCTCAAGATTGCCCTTGGCCGCGTCGTCAAAGTTGGAAATAGCCCAACAATCTAGGGGATGAAGCCAGGTACAAAGATTTCTTTTATCTATGGTAAAAGAGGGTTTAGCATCATCATCAACACCTGAAACAGGGTTAGGATTTCCACAAATAACAAAGTTTTCCAAGAGGGCATGGTGAATCTTAGAAAAAATAATTTTGGGAGTAACACTATAATCCCTAAAGATGTGGTTGTTTCATTCCTTACAGACACCCCAACAGAGATGACGGAGCACCTAAGAACATAATTTGTGAAAAGAAGAATTTTTGAAGGGCAGGGTCCCTTGGGAAAAGAGATCCATAATAGTGGATGGGAAGCACCATTGCAACCCAAAAAGAGACAGGAAGAAATGCCAAACAACCCACACATAAGAGCATTGAATAAAGATGTGGTCCACAATCTCAGCTTAAGTCCGGCACAAAACACACCTATTGGGGATGGGAATTCCCTGCTTGATGAGGTTATCAATAATGAGGATGCAATTTTGAAGAAAAAGCCAGAAAAAACATTGATTTTAGGGATAAGTCTAGGAAGCCAGGCTTGCGCCCAAGGAGGGGAAACCTCTAGATGCATCTGAATAGAGTAGGCCGAAGCAACAGTGAAAGATCCAGTTGGGGAAGCTTCCCAAATCAAAACATCCTGCTTCTGAGAGATGGAGGTGACATTGAGAGCGGTGAGTAAAAGAGACAGATCCTAGGAGACAGAGGACAGATCCACCCAAGAGTTACCCAATCTATAGTCATGCACTCTATCCTGAAAATGCAAGATACATTCCTACTTCCAAGAGTTGAAACATTCCATATCTTCTAGGGGCCTTGATAAAATCCATTTATCATGCCAAAAGTTGATATTGTGCCCATTGCCAATTTTCCACTTCACTTTTGACTTGGCAAGGTCTTTGGCATTATTGATGCCATTCTAGGTGCAAGAGCCTTTTGAGGTATTAGTATTCTTGAAGAAAGAATGCAATGAAGCATTGAAGAGGTATTTATCCTCAATGAAATCCCACCATTCCCTTGTACCATGAAAAATCCTCCAGATCTGCTTTGCAAGAAGTGCCTTGTTGAAAGGCCTAATCTTCCTAATCCCCAACCCCCCAGATTTTTTAGGTAGATAGATTTTATCCCAAGCAATTAAAGGAAGGCGACAATGTTCTTCATCCCCAGACCACAGAAACCTCCCTTATATTTTTTCCAAGGCATCAACAACTTTAGCCAGAATAGAAAAGAGGCTAAGAGTATAAGTAGGAAGGTTTTGAAGGGTGGATTTGACCAACTGAATCTTGCCTGTTTGACTAAGGAGAATTCCCTTCCAAACGACCAATTTTCAGTTAAATCTATCTATGAGCTTGTTCTAGAAATAATTCAAGGGTTTTTCTCCCAATGGAAGGCCCAAGTAGGTGGAAGGGAGTGATCCAATACTGCACCCGAGAATATCTGCCATTATTCTTTGTGTGACCTCCGATGTATTGATGAAGAAAAGGGAACTCTTGCACCAGTTGATAGATTGGCCAGTGGCCCTAGTAAAGGATTCCAGTAAATGTTTCATAGTTCTAGCCTCAGAAACTGAAGCTTCACCACCTAGGATGGTGTCAACAATGAACTGTTGATGAGAGGAGGTGGTAAAATTGGAGGAAGGTCTGATGCCTTTCATCCTTCCCGAAAGCCTATGTGTAGAAATCAACCATCCCAGACATTCAACCAAGATGATAAAAAGGATAGGAGACAGGGGATCCCCTTGTCTCATACCCTAAGAAGCTCTGAAGAAACCTGAAGGAGAACCATTAACCAGGATAGAGAAAGACAATGAGGAGATGAGATGAAGGATGATCTGGTAGAAGGTGTTATCAAAACTAAAAGCCCTCAGAACCTTCAACGAAAAAGACCAATCCACGTGGTCGTAGGTTTTGGATAGATCAATCTTGAGGAGAATGCCTTCCCTTTTGCCTGCTTCTAAAGTGTGAATCACTTCATGAACCACCATAACTGGATCCAAGATTCGACGTCCAGGAACAAAGCTAGATTGATGCTGAGAAATAATGAGGAGGAACACCTGAAGGATTTTGATAGTCAAAACTTTGGAGATAATCTTGTAGGAGTTACATAAGCTGATGGGGCAAAGAAGATCCATAGCATCCGCCCCTATGACTTTTGAAATTAGGACCAGGAAAGTAGTGTTAAGTTCTTTTAGGAGATTTTTGGACCCAAAGAATTCTTGCACAGCTTTGATCACATCTGATTTAACAATATCCCAATACTTATGGAAGAATAACATAGGGAAGCCATCTGGGTCAGGGGTCTTGTCTCTTGGGAGAGAATCTAGAGCTTTCTAATCTTCATCACTCTTAGGGATAGCTATCAGAGCTCTATTTTGGAATTCAGAAATGATAGAAGGGAGAAAGCTCAAGAGTGTCTCCTGGTCTAGGTCCTGGAGGTTAGGGTCTCTAGAAAGGAGAGATTTAAAGAAGTCGACAGCACCTAAAGAGATGTCGTTATCCTCCTTCAAGGTAAGATTAACCCTTATAATGCTATTGATTATGTTAGCTTCCATGTGTTTCATGGTGGACAAGTGGAAGAAATGAGTATTTTTGTCTCCTTCCCTTAGCCATATGGATCTAGATCTCTGCCTCCAATACATTTCCTCCTTTCCAATCACATTGTGATACTCCGAGAGCAGGAGTTTTTCTTGATTCATGTTATTCTCATCGTAGCCATCCCTCTTAATATCCTCTTGGATATCATTCAAGTCAGAAATGGCCTTGGATTTGGATGTGAAAATGTCCCCAAACTCCTTCTTGTTCCAGATCTTAATATTTAATTTAAAATTTCTGAGTTTTTTGGCTACTCTAAACATAGCCGATCCTTTAACCTCAATATCCCACCATTCTTTGATCTTGTTGTTTATATTGGGATGGGTGGACCACATCACCTCAAATCTAAAGGGGAAATTCCTTTTCTTAATGAAAGGATCCAAGATAAGGGACAGGGGGAGTGATCAGACCCAATACGCACAGAACAGAGAGAGTGCAGTTGAAGGAGTTCAACCAATCCGTCGTGATCAATGCCCAGTTGAGTTTAACTTGAATCCACTTAGCCCCCGTTCTCCTATTGCTCCAGGTGAAATTCATCCCTTGGAGATCAACATCTAAGAGGCCTTGGTCATTTATAAAATCCATGAGATCCTGCATGCTTTCTAGATCAAGGGCAATCCCACCCAATTTTTCCCCTTCTTTTAAAGGAGTATTGAAATCTCCCATAATAATACATTTAGAAAGATTGAACATACACACAATATTTCTAATTTTATCCCAAAACAACCTACACCCTTTTTTAGAGTTGGGGGCATAGATATTCATAATGAACCAATTATCATTATTCTTAATATTTGTGAGATTAAGAAACAAAACATTACCTTCTTCGTAGAGAATATCTGAATATGTATTGTTGATTATTAACGTGATTGTGGTTTTTCTGAGATTTTCATTATCACTTTGTCTAGCATTAATGAGCAACCCTAATTTCTTCCTTAAACCCAGGATATGAGATGCATGTTCAAAATCCTCTTTTTAGTTTTCTTCCTTGGAGAATGATTGATGGTGTACCATTCTGAGTGAGTAGGTTCCTTCAATGAAGGATTTTATGTTCCAGACTCCTTTATACCTAGTGTTAATCTATTTTCATCAGTGGCAAAAGATGGATCATTAGTGGAACTCTTGAGTGAGATGCAGGTGGAAGCCCTCCTTGTAGGTCCCTTCTTTCTGCTGCCCACCATCTTCCATTCCTTAGAGCAATTATCCGTGTTTCTTTTCAAAATCTAGAGAGGACCGCATTCCTCTTTAGATTGTAATGCTAAAGCATAAACACCCAAACTTGGATTTATCTGATGAGGTTTTGAAGTTTGTAGATCACCATCTTTTTTTTTTGTCAAAGTGAGGCATGTGTAAAATGTTGTGTATTATTTAGGGCTTCAAAGGTATTGGAAGTATTTACCCCATACACAGTCTTCACATATTTTATTTTATTAAAAAATAAATTCTTCTTTTTTGTGCATGGCATATTTTATTGAAGTGCAATCCATTTTTTATTTTTGTGTTAATCATTTTTTTTTTTTTTCTAGTTTTGATAATTAAAATGTAACATAGTCATTCTCGGAGGTTGGTGGCACTAAAGGATGGATATTTTCCATAATCTAAAGTTGTCTTCTAGCTTTGAGATGTTTCTTTTGCATGAGAAGTATTTTTAGCTTTTTTCTTTCTTTCTTAGTCTTCTTTGTTAATGCGAACAATTTTTTAGAATACATGTGTTGTGATGCTTATGTTTTGGAGATTTTTTCAGGGTTTGGTGAAGAGCTCAAGTATGGATGGTTTTCTAAAGAGCATAAAACTATTATAGATAATTATCGCCCTTATGAGGGTTATAGATAGCATAATGGGGTTGTGTGTATGAGGAGCTCACTATAGATTATTGTTAAGAACAATTGGAGGTGTCTGATTTGAGAGTTCAAGATTGAAAGCTCAAGGATTTAGCTCAAGGAATTGCCTTTATGAGGGTTGAGTAGGAAGATTAATGGAGCTCCACTTGATTTAATATTTGCACCCTCAAGAGAAGATTTATTTTAAAATTTGTATTCATGATATATAATTAGCATGCTTTGTTATGCAATCCTTAAGGTGCGTCCCTAAGGCAAGGTGAATTTGACAATTTTAGGATTAATATAATAAGAGAGGACTATTAGAATATCCATTATTTATATTTATTATATTTTTTTCTAGTTTTTTAATTAGTTATATTTTATTATATAATTGATTTATCTAATTCGTCTATGTTCTACAAGTTCGTCTCTCATAACTATTTGACACTGTTTCTAAGTAGTATAGTTTGTAGTTATATCTTTCTATTTTGAATGCATTAATCATCGAGTGTTGACCTTTCTCTTTCATGACATTCATTGTACGGTCTAAATCAAGCTCGTAGAGATCAGTGTGAGAAGGTGGATGATTTTTTGCTTACTACTTGGTTCATTAGATGTCACTTTCATCCTATAGTCTATATTTAGATGCATGGGGGATCTTCTCATTCTTATACTTTATGTAGATGATTTGATTCTCACATGGAATTCCTCTTCCATGATTGAGGAAACTCAATGAGCCTTGAGGAATCTTTTTGATACGAAGTACCTTGATCTATTACATTACTTCTTTGGTCTTCTTATTCATTAGTGTTCTATAAGTATTTCCACCTTCAACATAAGTATGCTCTTGATTTCCTTTGAAGATTTGGGATAGCTGAATAAAAGTCTATCCCCTACTTCTTTTTAGTCATGTGTTGTGTTGTCTACAAGTTGCACCACTCCATCACTTGATGTACTTTTATATCGGTAGTTGGTTGGTATCCTTTTATACTTGATAGATAACCATCTTGATATTTCCTTTGTAGTTGGTCTTGTCTCCAATTTTCCTCAAGATCCTCACAAGAGCCATTGTAAGTCATCCAAGAGTAGCTTTGGGAATTTCCAAGGTACTACACAGTTTGGAATTCACTAATTGTTAGGTGTTATTTAGATTTTGGGATAAGATGAGTCAGATTGGGTTGGTGATCTTGATGATCAAAAGTATACTTATGGATTTCTTTTCTATCTTGGTTCTAGTCCATTTGCTTCGTCTTGTATGAAGAAATTTTTTATTGCATTATTTGTTGGAAACAATTGTTTAATTGTGTATTGTCCTTGATGTTACACAAATGTCATATCAGTCATTAGACAGAGTCTACCGAGCTCAGAATGTTCAGCAAGGCAGTTAACCAAGTCTACCGAGCTCAGACGGTAAGAGAAGCAATTTACAGAGTCTACCAAGCGCTCCAGAATACTATACCGAGAAGTTAGTTACTACCGAGCTAACTCGGTCGGCAAAGGAAATTCAGTCTCTACCGAGTTCACTCGGTCATCAAATAAAATGTAAAGGAAAGTCAGTGCTTACCGAGTTAACTCGGTTACCAAAGGATTTTCGTAGAATCTGCAGTGTTCACCGAGCATCCGTTGGTCAACACTGGAATATCATTTCTGGACTGCGTCGGCCTGCGAAGGATATTATTTGTAAATGTTTATTCAGCTGACCAATGTAATATTTATTAATTG
>MU227288.1:1990183-2021413 GCA_018584345.1 Thuja plicata
GTTTTCCCAAATTGGGTTTCCACGTTATATCTGGTGTTACTTGTGTTTATGCTATTTGTTTTATGCATGTCAATAACTGTGAATGTTTAATGAATAATGATAAGTTAATCTACCGAGTAACAGCAGTATATATTAAAGACATCTAAGGGACTTGTGAAATATTTTTGTGGTAACTGATTCACCCCTCCCCTCTCAGTTACTCCATCTATATTTCCAACATTATTATCAACTGAGGCTATGTATTGAGAAGTAGTCTTGGCTAGTTAGGAGGTTCTTTGGATTCAATGTAGGTAATGGTTTAGTTTCACTTTATTTATTAATCATCCATATGCTATTTATTTGGTATCTGATTCAACAGGGTGTTCTTGCTTCAATGTATTTGCCTATGGAACAATAGGTTATAGATATTTTCAATAAACTTTTAGCATCTCCTTGCTATCTTTAGTTGTGATCGATGCAAGGGGTGAAATAAGTAGTTATTGTGGGGTCTTGAGGACATGCCCTTCATTTCACTTTTTCTTCAAAGCTTTTTGTTTTCTCTCTTTTGGAGAAAAGTTTTTCCCACAAGGTTTTTGTCCTTCTCTTTAGTTGTGAGAGATTTTCATTTCATTACATTGTAGTTGTACATGGATACCTAACATAGTGATGCTTCGAAGACCCATAATGCATCTCATATTTCATATTGAATTTCCATTTGATGATTTTATCTCTTGCATATTTTTCCTGAAGTTTCATTTAAGGAGGGGTGCTATAGTCTCTATGAGCAACATCATAGACAATTAATAAGGAAATTAATATTAATTGTAAAGGGGTATCAAGCATGATGCTATACATTTTAAAACACTCTAAATGATTTACACATTTTACGAGCATTATAGAAAGGATACAAAATATTGAGTGATAGTTTCAAAGCATTTTAAAGTAATATGTTTGGAAAAAGTAAATCATATAAATTCTACAAATTCTTATACATTTGTATCTAAAAGTAAATAATAAAATAGGTTGGTAGAAATATGCTATACAATAAGATAAAATAATATTTTTTCAAGTACATTAAAAGAAAGTATTAAAACATTAATTTGAAATGTTCAATTTTCAAATCCATTATATCTATAAATGTTTTTTTTGGATAATATGTTTGTAAATACATAATAAGGTCAACCATAGCAGTGAAATGGTAAAAGAAAAATGTAATTATTCTTAACATGTTTTCTGGTAATTCTAATACCAATAAGGCCATAACCATGTGAATGTGTCATTTTTAGCAAGGACAACATATGTTTTTGACATTACAAGCAAGCAAAACAAGAAGGCTGACCTAAAAAACAGGAGGTAGAGCCTCAACAACATAATAAATGGTCCCCACCAGTATTAATTCAGGTTGGATTCTACATCTAGTAGGGAACCATGGTTTTAATGATGTAAATGTATCGAGGGAACCGTAGTTTTAGGGCCCGTTTGGGTACTAGAATACCATATCATGGATATGGTCAATTCAGGAAGATGCTCCATATTCAAGAAGATTCTTATCCTCAAAATGAAATCCGAAATATGGTCTGACCCATTTGGTTCACCCGAAAGATGAATGAGAAGATGCATAAGGAATTTTAATTCTTTATTTTTTAATTTCTTTGAATATGGTGTTTAGATATGTGTGTATATATACACACATGCACACATGTGTGTGTATATACACACGTGCACACATGTGTATACATACATACATACATACATGTGTGTGTATATACACATGTATATATATACACATGTGTATATGTGTATCTACACACATGTATACACATATACACACATACACACATGTGTGTATACACACATTTGTGTACACATACACACATACACATGTTTTTATACACACATACATGTGTGTGTGTGTATACACACATGCGTGTATATACACATACAAGTGTGTATCCATGTATACACATATACACACATGTGTATATATATACACACCTACACACATGTGTATATACACATATACACACATTTCTATATATATACATACATATACACACATACATGTGTGTATATATACACACATATAGACACCATACATATACACATACAAGTGTGTATCCATGTATACACATATACACACATGTGTATATATATACACACATACACACATTTGTGTATATATACACATATATACACATATACACACACCATACATATGTGTATATATAGACATATACACACATGTGTATCTACACACACCATACATGTGTGTATATATACACACATACATGTATGTATATATACACACATGCATATATATACATGTGTGTATATACACACATGTATATATATATACATCCTTATAGCAATATAATATACATCTTTATAGTCACGGATCCCACGAAATATTAAATTTGCTTTTGTAAAAATTGGAATTGGAATTCGAAATTCCAATTCCACCTATTTAGGTGGAAGATGATATTCCCATTTTAGGGGCAAAATGAAAATTTCAGAATTCCAATTGCATTTTTTTTTCAAGGACCCAAACATGAAATTTGGCATAATTCCTCCACCTTCTGCTAGTGCTCTTGCTGCCTAATGGCATTATGTTTTTTTGATGAATAGTCTTCGTTTCCGGCTTTGCCGTGTGAACTCTGCGGGGTGATTTCTATATCCCCGGCCCCTTTTTTGTGGATATGTAACTTTAATATTTATTAATAGAAAAGGAACTATTCATCAAAAAAATTTGGCATTATCCAGAATTAAATAATGCCAATTCTGGTCCAATTCCTGCTACCAAACAGGCCCAAAGTGATGTAAAGATTCCGGTAGAATTGGCCAAACTCCATGGAAAAATGTTGGGCTGAAGATATTTTGGCTTGTGACAAATGTCACCAACTCATTGGACATGCGGCAATTTCTGCTCCGTAAAAGGATTAGGTTATTGCAATTCCTTGCAAGGAATCCGCCATGACGCTGCGAACGCTTGCGAGCATGGCCACACCAGGGGTCACTTCGGCTCTTCCAGTGAAGGAAATCCCTGGCTCCTATGGCCTCCCCTTAGTCGGCGCTCTCGTCGACCGCTTCGACTACTTCGTCACAGAAGGCGCAGAGAATTTCTTCAAGACCCGCATACAGAAGTACAAGAGCACTGTACTCAGAGTTAACATGCCACCAGGTCCGCCCATCGTGTCGGATTCCCGAGTCATAATGCTCCTCGATGCCAAGAGCTTCCCTACGCTCTTCGACCTCACCAAAGTGGACAAGAGTAATGTTCTCACCGGAACCTATATGCCCAGCACCAATTTCACAGGCGGCTACAGGACAGGTGTGTATCAGGACCCATCTGAGGAAACTCACGGCAAGCTCAAGGCCTTCTGCTTCGAAGTCCTTAAGATGGCTCGCCCGAGGATCTTTCCAGAATTCGCCAGGGCATTCGACGAGCTGTGTGCAGAATTAGAAAAAGCATACGAGAAAGATGGGAAGGCGTCATTCAGTGACAAAGTGGACGATTTGATATTCAATTTTCTCTGCCGGGCTCTCATCGGGGCAGATCCGTTGGCTCCTGGGCCGGCCAGTCTCGGGACAAGCGGGGCTACGCATGTTAAGACCTGGCTCGGGCCACAGCTTGCCCCAATTGCCAGTTCCGGCATTTTGCCCAAGGTTCTCGATGAGCTTACAATACACACAATCCCTCTACCGTTTGCTCTCGTTTCCAGGGATTATAAGAAGCTCTATGAATTCATCAACACCCGCGGGTCGGGTCTTCTCGATGTGGCGGTGAAGGAAATGGGGCTTGCAAGAGAAGAGGCCTGCCATGACCTACTCTTCAACCTCGGCTTCAATGCCTTCGGGGGAATGCTCATCTTTTTCCCCAGTATTGTCACGTATATTGCCAAGGCGGGCGGGGATTTTCACAGAGAGATTGTGAAAGAAGTTCGCGGAGCAGTGGAAGGGAATGGGGGACTGAATATGAAGGCGTTGGAGTCGATGCCGCTTGTGCGATCTGTTGCCTACGAAGCGCTGAGGATGGACCCGCCTGTGCCGCTGCAGTACGGGCGGGCGAAGAGGGATTTCATGGTGGAGTCGTACGATGCGGCGTATGAGGTGAAGAAAGGAGAGCTGCTTGGTGGGTATCAGCCGCTGGCTACGAAGGATTCTCATGTTTTTGCCAATGGTGGGGAGTTTGTTCCTGGGAGGTTTCTCGGAGAGGAAGGGGAGAAGTTGTTGGAGTATGTACTGTGGTCTAACGGGCGGGAAACGGATGAGACCATGGTTGAGAATAAGCAGTGCGCAGGGAAGGATATTGTTGTGATGGTCGCCAGGCTTTTGGTTGCTCATCTCTTTCTTCGTTATGATTCTTTCGCTGTAGATGAGTCGTCTTCTTCGGCTATTTTTACACGACTCACCAAGGCTTCTTAAAATAGGGTCTGATCATGCCTTTGCATATGTTTGTACTTGTTGTGTATAATGGTGTAGTTCAATTGCTGAATTAGTGTGTTGTGTATAATGGTGTCGTTCAATTGCTGAATTAGTTGCAATCTGCCCTTCCATGTTCGAGACGGATATACATCTGATAGCGTATATCTATTTCTGATCACCGTAATGTTTTGCGGTGTGATATCCGCAGAGTCTCATCGACTTAGGAGTCTTTTCGATATCACTTTAATCGAGTTATTTTACCTCCTTACGGATTTCTAAGAATGATATAATTGAATGTTTAGTTATGGTGTTTTTATACGATTCTACTGCATTGTTTTCTCGCTCTTCTCACTATAAATGGTCAATTCCATATTTATAACATTTAGATTTATTCAATGATGTTTAAAAGAGGGAATTATTAACATTTCATTTCATGTGAGTTCATTAGAATATTTTTATTATGAATTAGGTATGTTTTGTCAAGGAGTTTCTATTCACTCTAGTTTTTGTCATCGTATTTATAAAATTGCAAATATGTATTGTGTCTTCTAAATCAATCATTATAAATCTATTTTAGCTCATTTAATAACAATTATTAGAAGATGTTTTACAATACATTAAATTATCTTGAATTCAAAAATATTTAGTATTTAATATTCAATAATAATATTTGAAATCAAATTTTATAAGTCTTTAATGAAATTTAAAGAAAAAATAAAATAAAAAAATATTGCAAACAAAATTAGTAAAAGGAGAGAAAATAGAAAATAGAAAAAAGTCCAATTAAAATAACTAAACCAATAGGCCAAAAATATTATTTTAAAATTTAAAAAAAAATATTGAAAAATATATTCATATTGTTGAAAAATAAAATTTTAAGATTAATATAATAGTTCAAAATAGAATTATTTTTAAAATAAATTTAAAATTCATATTAAAAATTATTTTGAAATTTGATAATAAATTGATAGGGTTTTATAAAAGGTAATTATTAAAAATAATATTGTTGGTGTCAAAGCAATTTTTTTTAAAACATGTTTCCTTATAACATCTATTCACACAATTTTAGATAAGCTCATGTGGAACCGTGGACAAGGAAAAGTTGACTGACCTCAAGATTGGATAAAGTCTTGAAGGATGAACCATAACTTGCGTCACCTCATGTAACTATTTCTCTAGTGGGCTATGGGATCAAGATAATTTAAAATCAAATGGACCAAATGTAATTAAGAGAATCAAGATACTAAATGCAAATGAACATAGATGACTAAAAGTAACTAACAGATTAAAATATTTGGATTACAAAAATTGGTAAAGCAAACTAGCACACTTAACTGGCTAACTCTGCAAACTCATTGTCTTACACACCTCTGCATATCAAGGTCAGCACTACGGATGTAGGAAAAATACACAATGCATATTCATCTCATATGGATAGAGTACAATGACAACAATAAAAAAATGAGAAATAAACTAGAAATAATATAAATAGAACTTGTACCTTCCTAAAGAGTTAGCACCTATAGTTAGATGCTCAGTTAGTTCCCATTTAGGTAATTTTGAGATTTCATATCTGTTATGCTTGATCGAGCTACCCATCTCCACTTATTTTGGCATCTTCTCTTCATCTGTAACTCGTCATTTCCATTTGGGTCCATTATCCTAGGTATAGAATGCCCTAGGCATTCTATACCTAGGTATACAATGTCCTAGGCATTCTATAGCTAGGTATACAATGCCTTAGGCATTGTATACCATAATATTTAAGCCCAAATTTAAATGGGTGGCATGTTGTATTGTTTTAATCAGAAATTAAACCATGTGTCGGCCTCCTCTAATTTTTAAATGCTGAAATGTTGTGAGAGGTATATAGTTGGCCTATCTCTCATTTTGGTAACAATGATAAAAATTTCAAGTGCTCTCTTACAAGCTCACATTCAAGTGTTCAAGATCAAACCGCAAGCATTCTTCAAGCATCCTAATCCATTTTCAAGGTAATATTCTCCATTGTATAAAGCTTCTCTCCCATGATCCAACTAAGTAGAGTTCTCAATCAAGCAAGAAGATTAGTTGACCATCCACATTCATTCTTCCTCTAAAGAAAGTGATCATCAAGCATAATATTATTGAATATATAGGCAGTGTATTCATAGATCTATGCATTTGTGAAGGTATCTTTGATTCCTCTCTACAATCCAAGGATTAACAAGTACAATTTAAGCAACATACAAGCATCTTCATAACTATGTACAATCTTAATATTTATTTAGAAGGTATATTCATTTGTAGGGTTGATCTAACATTTACCTTTATATTTACATACTTTCCTTTGTACAATTTCATTTACATTTCAAATCTGATTCATAAACAAGGCTTTCACCAAGGAAAAACTCTTTCAACCCAATAATTTTCAAATTTTTTTCTCTCCAAGAATAAGTGACAAATTTATCAGGACTTAATCCAAGAAGTGTGGATCTGACGAATTGTCTATAAAAGTTATAGACAAAATCACTGGGTATACATTTCCCCAAGCTATCAATAGATAGGTACAGAATGCCTAAGGCATTCTATACCCTAGAACTCAACTTCAGAATGAAATTACAGGTTGGTGCTATCTTTTAATTTTGTTTCAAGTCTCTATTTTATGAAAGTCTTTATTTATCATAACTTGTCATATTTACTTATTTGGCCTTCTATCCTACATCACCCTATCATTTCTTCTCAAATCCAACTTACTCATATCCATTATCAGTGAAGGATGATTGACTCATTTAGCGCTTAAGTCCTACTAGAGCCTATTGGGTCTCCTTTTTATTTTTCAATTAAGAAAAGGAGGATAATTCCCCTTACATTACAATTGCTTCCTTTTTCTTATTATACATTTTTGTGACCTTTTTCTCATCTATTTTAGATATTCTTTTAATTTTATGCATCTTTCCGAATCTTCTCATAATGTAATATTAAAGTTGATTAAGATAATGTTTGAACACTTCCTCCCATTAAACCAATTGATCCTTAAAAAAAAACTAACAAAATTTTTGACCCCAAATCTTTTTGCTAATACCATCGTCAACCTAGTCATGATACTAAAAAATATTTCTATTTGAAATCCATTGCTCAAAACCTTGTCGTTTCTAACACTATATCTGTTGAGGCTGTTAATAATCAAAGAAACAAATATGTTGCCCCTCGCAACCAAAATTTGAAAATTTGTATAAATCATTTACCTTCCCATTCTACAAATACGATTGAGTATATCTATTCTTTACCTTCTTCTTCCACCACTATTGTTGACCCTCCTACTATTGTGAAATATGGTGATGAGTTTATAGAGGGCAGAAATTTTGTCAACCTTATTGATAAGTCTAAACCTAAACTCAAACCAACACCTAAGATTTGCATTACACTATATCCTAAGGAAACTATTTGGGTACTTGATGGTCCTCTTTCTATTATTGTAAAGATTAATGGTCTTCCCTATTATTGAGTCCTAATAGATCCCAATTTTATTGTGAATGTTATAAATAAAGAACATATTTACTCTAGACACTTCCAACAACATTCTTATGAAATTTTAATGCGATGATAAAAAATTCAATGGTTTCACTTCTTCCACCCATGGTTAAATTAAGTTTCCTGTAGAAGTTGGTAAGAAACCCTTAGATGGCACCTTTATTGTCATCTGAGCTTTTTACTAGTGTCAAGTTAGACTTTTCCTTCATTGGCTCACTTCCATGGAAGCTATGGTCTCTCCTATACATAAGTGCATTGAATTTTCTCATGATGGAGAAATCATTACGATTAACGATATTCGAGTTGTTATCCTTTAGCTAGTCATGAGAACTTTGACCTTGAGTTCTTGTGCCATACCATGCCTTAACATATTCAACCTCAAAAAGAGATCTTCTTCCTATCCTATCAAAAATTCAAAGTCCAAAATATTTGTGAACTTAACAATTTTTCTATAGTTCCATCTGCTTTCCCTAGAATTGGATTGTATCATACACCTACTGTACCTCCTATTTAAGCTTTAATTGGACATCATATATCTTACAAAATTCCTATAGCTTCCATTCCTCAACCTAGTGTAGTTCCTTCAATTCTTCCTTATAAAGAAGAAAATGACCCAATTTTGATTAATCCTAAACCAATTCAAATTTCAAACATAACTAAACATAGTCATTGTACTCATGATTGTCACCATAGACATTGTGCTAGGGCTTGTGAAATTTCTTCCCAACACATTTCCTCCCTTAAGATACCTTTTAATGATTTGATTTCCTTTGACTAACCTATGCATATCCCAAGGGGGAAGTTAATCTTAAGAAGATGAAACTGAATAACCATGATGATTCTATTTAAATCTTAGATTCTATTGTAATTAATTTGGATGAAGAAAATACTCAAGGTGATGATGATTTTAATGTTTCTAATGCAAATTATGCTAATGTTAATGATTTTAATTATATAAATGATCTTATCGATGTTAGTCATGATTTAGCTACTAGATTTGCAAAAAAATTATCTCTTGCTCCTAGTGACAAAAAACTAACTCATCCTTTCGATCATGGTCCTTGTTTGGAACATGCAATAACTCCATCTACTATGCTTGATATTGTGCCTCTTGTGTGTTTCCCACCTTTTCTAAATAGTATATAATGAGTTGGGCGAGGGGGAAGATGATATTCTTTATTAGCTCCTTTTATATGCTATGTTTGGATTTCTTTATATGATTCTTGTTTCTTCGTTAGCATAGGGTGATAAAGGAATTGACCTGTTGTGGAATTCCTCCATTTGTATCTCATTTCTTCTATATGTTATATGTATGTTATGGTGTACATGTTCTATTGTTTGTAAATATACCTTTGTGTTGACTGATTGGCGATGAAGCAAAGTTGTAGCTACCATTATTTTTGGTCTATACAAATCTCTTATGTGACCGTCTTCCATTATTTTTGTAGTTCTAATACCTTTAGTGGATGACGTAAATTTATTTTGATATACATGACTTATCATATGATCATTCTGACCCTAGAGTTAGTAAATCCCTTATGTGCTCTCTTTGTCATGTAATTTATTTCCCTTGGTTTTTCCTTTCTTGTGGACATCTTATAGTGTAAATTTCTCTTATGGATATATGTATGATCTTTTAAGGCCATTACTCCTATTAAGAAGTTTACAATCGCTTTAACATGGGTGGATACACTCCACTCCTATTTTCAAATTTTGAACACATAAACACAATTCCATGATTCATTGCATTCTCTTATATAAGGGCTAAGGAGATAATATTATCCTTAGGCTTATCTCACATTACATTATCATTCCTTGTGCATTATTCAATTGATACTAAAATTGATCCTTTTGTTGATGGGTTGACTAGCATCTCATAACGTGCGAGACTATCAATTCTATCTTTTAAAGAAATGCTTTCTCTTTGCATGAGCCATAGTATGGGAAAAGCATCTCTCTCTCTCTCTCTCATCGTAGTGTTGGTTTTGATAAGGACCTAAGTGACTTGGGGACTTAGTGTTCCTTGTATCCTTGACCTTGATATTATTTCCAATGCATTGATCTACTTTATCGTGACCATGAGGTTGTTTCATACTCCTACTTATGTGGGGGCTAAATGTACTATCCTAAAAAGTTATCGCCTATAATGAGATGCTCAGTTAGGCCCCATTTTGGTGATTTAAATATCTCATGTGTATTATACCTTATATAAGTACATAAATCCATTTATTTTGTCTTATTATCTTCATATGTGATTCCACATTTTAATTTGGGTCCATTTTTCTAGGTATGGAATTCTCTACACATTTTATACCCATGTGTACAATTCCTTAGGTGTTGTATACCCTGACATTTGAGACTAAATTTAAATGGGTGGCTTGTTGCAGTGTTTTAGTGATAAATTCAATCCTCTGGATTTTTAATCCCAAAGTGTTATGAGAGTTATATAAGTAGCTTGGCTCCCCTCATTTTAGTAACTCTAATCAATATTTGAAGTTGTCTCCTACAAACCCACAATAAAATGTTCAAGATCAAGTCTCAAGAATTTTTCAAGCATCCTAAACTCTTTTGAAGGCAATATTCTCCATTATATCAAGCTTCTCATTATTGTGAAGTACATGAGTTCTCAACCAAAAAATAAGATCCTTTGACCATCCACATGCAATATATTCCTCCAAAGAATGTGTTCATCAAACATAACAAAGTTGAAGATTTAGGAAGTGTATTCGCAGAACTATGCATTTATGAAGATATTCCTGATTTATTTCTACAAGGCTCAACAACCAAAATTCAATAAACATACAAGCATCTTGATAAATATGTACAATCTCAATATCTATTTGTGATGGTATATTCATTTACAAGGTAGATCTATCATTTAGCTCTACATTTACTTACTTTCCTTTATAAAATTTAATTTAAATTTAAAGGTTGATTCCCAATAAGGGGTTTTACCAAGGATAACCCCTTCCAACCCAGCAATTTTATCATTTTTTTGTGTGTAGGAATTTGTGACGAATCTATCAAAACTGAATCTAGAAAGTGCAGGGTCTGATAGACTATTTGTGAAAGTTTTGGACAAAATATCTAGGTATACAAGGCCTGAGATGATCTATTCTTAGGATCATAACACAATAGGTGTTCTATACCTTAAAAATTAGCTTCAAATTGAAAGTGAAAGCTGGTGCTATTTTTCAGTTTTTGTTTTAAGTCACGACAGGTAGCTTTCTATTTCTACCTATTTCTAGTTGTCATAACGTATCATACTTTCTTTTTTGAAATTATATCTTGCATCACTCTATTGTTTCCTCTCAAATCCAACTTACCCTAATTTATTATTAGTGAGAAATACGTGACCTATTTAGTTCTTAAGTCCCACTTTAGCCTATTGGGTCATCTCCCTTCCAATTGTGCAATTAGGGAAAGGAGAGCAATTCCCCTTGCATTACTATTGAATGTTTTTCTTATTGTACATAAATATGCTTATACAATAAAGTAAAAAAATAATAGAATATAGAAAGAATAAAATTATACCATGGAAAAACAAGGAATAAAAATGTGATCTTGTTAGAATGTGAAGCTTATGCTATAAATTGTTTTTTCATTAATGGTTGTCATTGATGTCAACATATCCTATGCATAGATGTGGATTAGTTGTTTTAGTGCTTTACGAGAAGCGTACAACAAATTATGTGCTTTAAATATTTACTCTTATCCATGTCAGTGTTGGTTCCATTTGTTGTGCAACATATTGTGGATCATTTGTTTGCATTCAGTCCAATCTTAGAAGTTTTTGTTGTACTTCATTTGATGCATTTATAATGTATAGATCATATACGTTGCTACCAAAGATCTCAGTGATGGTGTAGCATATTTTTATGTTCAAGGAATGTTGTATTTAGTTAGGTGGTCCACATTTCATTCCTTTCCATCATGGAAATGTTTCAGTGTGACCTATTTCAAATTGGATTAGATCAACTTTGTTGTTGGTATGAGATGGTATAAGAGAGCGATGAGTTTACTTATGGTCAAGTATGCAAGTATATATGAAGTGAATGTGAATTTGACAAGGGAAGATCCATGTATTGATGTATATGTGAGTTGATACAATTGGTAACAAATTGCTATAACATTTTTGTATTGTAGAGTTTCACTGATAGTGACTTCAATGGTGGATTCAAATTTCATTTCTTATTTTCTGGCACTGAGCCCATTTATATCAACAATTAACTTTCTTATTTCCTTGTAGTTATCCCAACCAACAATGAGAAAAATAATAGTGAGTGAAGTGATAGTGATCCCTTGTAACCAGTGTCACCTTAATTGGTGTTCATTTCATGAGAATTAGCTTCTTTGTGATTTTTCTTACTTTGGGTTTCTATCTAAATTATGGTTTTCATTGTATTGATGGTTTTGTGATTCCATGTTAATATTTTTTTTATAATTTTTTTCTTTCTTTAAGTATTTACAAAACTAACATAAAGTGAAGGAAATTATTTGTTTGTAGCTGTTTCACCCTTCCCCACCTTGTCAGTTATTTGGCCTTTACACTAATTTCTATTAGAGCTTTGGTTCTTGGAGAAAGCTTAACTTCCTGACGTAGAGTTGATGGAACATAAACTCAAAGTTCCTATGTTTGATAGATCCAAATACAGTTCATGGAAAGAGTAGATGAGAGGATACATGATCTTAATTAGTTACACTACCTTGAAGAATGTAGAAATGAAGTACATTGTTCATTATAATGGCCTTAATGGTCAAGATGAAATCAGAGCCTATGAGGGTAATGAAAAAGTGAGGTATATAATTTTTTAGCGCTTTATCAAAAAATCAGTTAGCTAAGGTTATTTCAATGAAGAGTGCCTATGAAGTTTATAAAAATATGAAAGAAATATATAAAGGAAATGATAGAGGTAAGTTTTCTAGAAAGCTTTTTTTAGAGTATTGATAATGCAATAAATGAATTCAAGAATCAAGGAGGGAATATCACTGATGAAGATGTCATGGGAAAGATATTGATGTCCCTATCCGAAAGCTACAGTGAAAAGATCTCAAAAATTGAGGAAGTTTATGATTCAAATAATTTTACATGAGAACAGTTGTTTGGCACCCTGACTGTATTTGAGATGAGAAAATTCAGAAAAGACAAGAGTAGATTTGAGACAAAATTTAAAGCCACAAAGACATAGGAAGATCTGGAAGATGAGGATTCAGATGAGATGGAAGAAAACTTTGCAAAGTAAATACAAAGGTATTCTACCCCTTAAATGTTTTATATGTGGAAAGATTGGTCATTTGGATTTAGGTGTCCATAAAAATGTCATAGACAGAACCTTAAGAAGCTATATAAGAAAGATTACTATGTTAATGAAGATGCCAGTATTTTCTAGATGACGAGTCAAACATATACGATTTTTTATTTTGTATTGAAGAAGAAGAAAAACTTGGATTTGATTGGAAATTGATGATAATTATGAGACTCCTTTGTATGTTAGAAGGAACAAGAATGAATAGTTGATTGATATCGGTTGTTCAAATTATATGACTAGTGATAAAAGAAAATTTGTAACACTTGAGAAGTACGATGGCGGTCCTTTTATATTTGGTGATAATAACACAACATATATTGTTGTTAAAGGTTCTATTACTTTCAATGGGAAGTATAAAATGGACAAGTTTTATTATGTGAAGGGTTTGTGTCATAATAAATTGAGTATCAGATAGATGTGTGAGAATGACTATGATGTTATATTCAATAATTATGGTAATGAGAATTGTAAGAGATCAGGAATTGTGATTCTAGTTGGAAGAAGGATAGGAAGGAACATAGATCAACTTGAACGAGTGATAGAAGGATGTAAATAATATCTCATACTAATGAAAGTTGGCTCTAGTACCAGAGCATGTGTCATCAATTTTCATAATTTGGTAAGAATAAGTTCACATGTGTAGTAAGAGACTTACTTAGACCATGTAAACTAGATAATATTATTTGTAAAGCATGTCATGAAGTAAAGTAGATAAGAGATTTGTTCAAGGAAAATGATAATTCATCTACCAAATTTTTGTATCTAGTGCACACTAACCTATGTGGTCCTACTAGATCAACAAGTCTACAAGGTGAGATCTACATTTCATGCTTTATATTGATGATTATTCTAGATTGTCTTGGGTTCCATTTATAAGAGAGATATTAGAAGCATTTGAAAAATTCAAGATTTTTAAAGGACAATAGAACAAAATTATTATGGAAGGTCCTTAAAATGTTGTGGAAGGTCTAATAATCCTATCATTAGAGGTTTTAATTTAGGGTCTTGGTCTCTACTTGTACTTGTCCTAAAAAAGGCATGTTTGGTTTAGGCAACAAAGGAGCATCCAAGTGGGAATGCGGGTATTGTGTTGTTTTGTGAAGTGAATGTTTGTAAACCCTTAAATTATGTTGAGAGGGGGTTAGAGTAGTCCTGGGTTGGTTTTTTTGCATTTAACTTGAAGAACTTGTGCTCACTAGTGTCTAGTGTGTGTTAGGATAAACCAAGTAATGGACATTGTTGAATGAATATATGAAATATATTTCCATTTGAAATATGATTGAAGTCCTCCCTCTGCATCATTTTTGGTATCAGAGTATTATTTTTGAATGGTTGAAGTGAATAACTTGGATGTGAAAAGAATAGGTAGTGAGGAAGAGGAAAGAAAACCTAGGTGAGGTATCACAAGAAGAAATAAAGGAGAGAGAAGAGATATAAATATGCATAAGAAAACATAGAAGGAGAAGATGAAAGTCAATAAGACAAAATAAGATGAAGAGTTTGATCAGGAAATGGTAATTTTGAAGAAAAATACTACAATATCTTAAGGAAAAATACAAAGAAAATGCTTTCCATTGGAAAATGAGAAAGAAGGTGTAGTGGCCCATAAAGGTGAATTTTTAGAAAGAAGAAGTAAAAAGATGTCTTCTTTGAAAGTTGAATATGGACTAAAGTATCACGAAGCCTTGGCGAATGCTATGAAAGAAGGGCATGCAACATACACAAAGGAGGATTTAATAAGAAGTTAGAGAACAAATGTCATTATTGTTTGAGTACAATACCACCTAGAGGGGGGGTGGGGGGAAAATCAATTGTATACTAATTTAAATGAATTTAAATAAAAATTTTAGACTCTCTGACACAAGAGAATAGACACACATATAATAAAGAACCTCGGATTGACATTTCAAGTTTAAACATTTACTCAAATAAGAACAATTTTTTTTAAACTAAAGCATCATACACTATAATGACTTATATTAAAATGAGATAGTCATCATAATAATTGACCCTGAAAAAATAATAAAAGATATATCATAAAAATTATTGTAAGGCAAGCTTCGATTATCGTGAGACTTTAGAGAGAAGATATTGCCTTGATCATAATGCAATAATTAACTATGAATGACATAAGTTCATGCAGGATTACTCAGAACTGGATAAGATATAATAGGTAAATACACATGAAACTTAATCACATCAAGATATCAACTCATAATAGAAGGATTTTCCTAAATGGAAACCATCATGGGCAATAAAACCACTCAAAATTGCCTAATTCTCTTTTTTTAATATTTCATTTTATAATGCCTCACTAACACTGCATCTGTCTCACCGATAATGCTATCTCACTGATAATGCTATCTCACTAATTGTCTTTTCTATGCCTCACCAGCTTCTCTTCTTATTATAATTTTTGATACATACAATATTAGAGATTCTAATTAAGCTTAGTGATCTAGATGTAATATCATACATTTCTGGATAAAAATAATTCTTTGTATCTGGTGCAAGGCACCTCCCTATTTATTGTTTTGGTGTTGATTTGGGTTTTTGTAGGTTTTTAGGTGTGTGTTAGAATAATATCCAAGGGGTTGGATACAATGTTTAGGTTACTTCATGTTTGTAGGGCCTTAGAGCCCATTGAGTGTTTTAGTACACTTTGGCTTCGATTTGTGAAATGTTGCTATTTTGGGGTAATATGAGTTAGAGGTATGTTTTAAGACCCTACTCATCCTATTTGGGGTCTTAGAGGTAAAAATCCATCATCGATTTGAGTATCGAGGTCAAATTGCTCAAAATGACAAAATGTTGCTAGCAACTTTGAAAGTTGCCGGAGCAACTTTTGCAAGATTTGAAAAAATTTAGTTAAAAATAATGTAACTACCCTATGCTCAGTATATGAGAATGGTTTTTATTCTTTGAAGAGGTTAATGATATTTTGGAGTGAAACACTTAATTCTGACACCTTTGTACAGATGTCTGTATTCCTTTTTGTGTAATCTGCACTATGTTCTTGCTTGTGTACGGCTCTGTATGGATTGGCAGAGGTGATCGGGCTCCATGATAGTGTAGTTTTCTCTTTCAGATTTCTTATGCATTAAGTAGTTTGTTTTGAAGTTTAGTAGAAGTTAAGTTAGACATTTTTGAAGGTCACTGGTCTGACAGAGGCAGAAACAGTGCTACCAAGTTAGAAATGGATCTAACCTAAAATCGCTCATGTGGATTTGTCTGAAACCATGGGGATATTTGGGTTAGGGTCTGTAGATAGGTTTTTAGTTTTCTTTTCGGTTGTTTCATTTGATTTCATAGGCCAAAAGTGACGCCCTATGGCTAACTGGTGAAACTAGGTAAGTCAGGACAAGGAGAAGAAAGACTTTGTGCGAGCACCCAAGACCTTTTGGGAAAGAATTAGTGGCATTTATAGATGCACTAGATAGTATCCTAAAAGGATTCAATGTTTTTTGGAGGTGAATCATTGATTGGAGACAAGATTTTCAATTGATCATGTTCACTGGTCTAGAGGCCTAATTAATAGGCTATAATCTAGGGCTTGCAAGAAAGTAGGGTTTTTGGTGCCATCAGAGGTCATGGTTTTGGATTCTAAAAGGGTTGACTGATGTCTTTAAGATTTCCAAGTTTTTTTGTGGAGTCATTTGGGGATTTTGGAAGCATTAGGCCAAAATCAGTGAAAACAGACCTACTAGGAACTAGGCAATTAGGCCTCCTAGTGAATTGATGACCATTTGGATTGGTAAAAGGTATTGGAGTATTGAGATGAGTGTAGAATGACCTAGGTTGGGTCAAGAAGGGTGTTAAGATTCTTGGAGAATGTATGGGAAGATCCTAGGCAGAGAGTTGACAGACTAAGTGGAAGATTAGTGGAAGAAACTAGGCTTTTGGTGACTAGTTGGACTAGTTAAGCTTGGTAACTTTGGAGTCTTCTTGAAACTAACTATACCTTGGAGGATAAGTTTGTAGAGGGGCCTTGGAGATCCTATTTGGAAGAAGATCCAAAAAGAACAACCATGGTATGGTTGGATTAGATACAAAACAAACACCTTAAAGTGAAGAAGAGTACTAGTTGTCAAACCCCTCTGCATTAGAGTGGTATCAGAGTTGGAATAGCTTGAAGATTGTGTATGTCTGAAGGGGAGGAGACTCAAGAGGTTGAAAGCATTCCTCCTAAGGCAATGAGTAGGGATGCCATAGTGGAATTGGTTCAAGGCCTCTTTGAGAAAGCTAATGTGTCAAAGACAAAGAGCAAGAAGAAGATCACAAAATGGGGAGATGAAAGTGATGGAGATGAAAGTCAGACAGAAGAGTCATCAAACAAATGGGAAGAGCCTAAGATAGACAAAGAACAAAAGGTATTCTTAGATGCCTTTAAATCTTTAAAAAATGATAGAATGGAACACATACCCTATTACTGTGGTAGCTTGAATGGAGAAAAAATGTTAGATTGGCTTGAAGCCATTGACAACCAAAATTGATTACAAATAAATCTCAGAGGAGAAGAGGGTCAGCTATGCTAATGATAGACTCAAGGGATCTGCATTGGTGTGGTGGAACATGATGCAGGATGAAAAAGTGAATAGTGGAAAGAAAAAGATTGTTTCTTGGGAGAGGATGAAACTCAGATTGAGTGCACAATTCTGACCTACTGATTATGAAATTCAAATGTACCAAAAGTTGTAGATCTTAAGACAGAAGGAGATTATAGTGAGTGCATACATAGAGGAGTTCCATAAACTAAGCCTAAGGTCTAGGAGACAAGAAGATGAAATGGAGAAGGTGGCAAGGTATCTAAATGGAATAAGGCCAGGGGTACAAGCTAAGATTAGCATGATGGCTCCTGATAGTATGCACAAGTGTTTCCAGTTGGCCATGAGAGTAGAGGATAAGGCTAGAAGAAGGAATGACTTCCATCAAAGAGGAAGAGGTGGCAGCAATAACAAACATTTTCAGAGAGGCAGGGGTAACTTTGGTAGAGGACAAAGCCCTAATAGAGAAGAAGACAGTCAATTCATGGATAGTAGTGGAGGAAACCAATATAGAGGATCTTTCCAAAGGGGGAGATACCAAGGTAGAGGACCACCAAGAGGTAGGTTCCAACCCCAAGGGAGATCTAATTCAATTTTCACTGGTAGGTGTTATAATTGTAACCAAGTTGGTCACACAATGGGCAGGTGTCTAGAGAAGGCTTACTCATCTTCAATGAGGGATAGAATGAATCAGTTAGTTCAAGAGGAGGATACCGAAAGTGTTACTTCACCCATATCCAAGGTAGGGCTAGTATTGGATGGGGAGAACTTGATGTTAAGAAGAACCCTGCTAAAAGTGGCTAACACCATAGAGCCACCCCAAAGAAAGAACTTATTCAAGACAACTTGCAGGTCTCATGAGAATATTTTCAAGGTTATAGTGGACTTCGAATCCACTGAGAATATAGTTTCCACTGAGATGGTGGAGAAATTGAAGTCGAGAAGGATACCTCATACCACACCTTATAAGGTTTCATGGTTGAAAAAGGGTCAACAAATAGTGGTAGATGAGAAAACTATGGTTGAGTTTGAGATTAGGGAATATAAGGACAAGGTCCTATGTGATATACTTCCTATGGATGCATTCCATCTACTCCTAGGATGTCCATGGCAGTATGATGTCAAAGCAATACATGATGGAGAGAAGAACAATTATGTCATCACCAAGCTAGGAATGAAATTCCAAATGGATCCATTTCAAGAACCCAATAAAGAGAAGCATGTGGGTACAAGTGTGATTTTATTGAGTGGGAAAGAGTTTCTAAAGGCCATGAAGAAAGAGAAAGGAGTCTGTTGTGCATTAGTGATCAAACCAAAGGAGGAAACTAAGGAGAAAGTCTGTTTTCCACCAGAGATACAAGCTTTGTTGGAAAATACCATTACATAGTAGATAATGGTTTTCCAAGTGCCTTACCACCTATGAGGTATGTGAGTCATCAGATATACGTCATTCCTGGAGAAAATTTTCCAAACAAAGTAGCATGTACGATGACACCAAACCAAAATGCAGAGATAGAAAAAAAGATCCAAGAATTGTTGGATAAGGGGTTAATAAGGAAGAGTTTGAGCCCATGTGATGTGCCAACAGTACTTTCACCTAAGAGTAATGTAAAATGGAGGATGTGTACAGACTCCAGGGCTATAAACAAGATCACAATTAGATATAGGTTCCCAATGCCTCGGATAGAAGACTTGGTGGACAATCTTGGAGGATCTTGTTACTTTTCTAGAAGGTGGACTTGAAGTCAAGGTATCATCAAATAAGATTGAGTCTAGGTGATGAGTGGAAGATAGATTTTAAGGCCAATGAGGGTCTGTATGAGTGGCTAGTAAAGCCCTTTGGCCTAAGTAATGCACCTAGCACATTCATGAGGCTCATGAATGAAGTGATAGCAGAGTTCATTGGTAAGTTTGTAATTGTTTACCTTGATGATATTTTGATCTTTAGAAGGTCCAAGGAGGATCACATGAAGCATTTGGAGATGGTCTTAAGAAAGATAAATCAAGAGAAGTTAATGATAAATCAAGAAAAGTGTGAGTTTCTCAAAACTGAACTAGTTTACCTTGGTTTTGTGGTTGCTAATGGATGTATGAAAATGGACCCTGATAAAGTTAAGTCCATTTTGGAATGGCCTACACCTAGGTCCATAGGGGATGTTAGGAGTTTCCATGGGTTGGCCTCATACTATAGGAAATTTGTAACAAATTTTAGTCATGTATGTGCCCCTATACTTAACACCATAAAAGGTGGAATCAAGTGTAAGTTTCAATGGATAGTGGCAGCAAACCAAGGGTTTGAAATGTTAAAGAAGAGAATTAAAGAAATACCTACTCTTAGATTCCCTAATTTCAATAAAATCCTTTTGGTAGAGTGTGATGCTGGCAAGTTGGCTATTGGAGCAGTGTCGAGCCAAGAGGGACACCCTGTGGCTTTCTTTGTAGAAAATTTAAATGAAGCTAAACACAAGTATTCCACATATGAATTGGAACTCTATGATATGGTACAAGCCCTTAAGAATTGGATGCACTACCTACTACCTAGGGATTTTGTGGTCTATACTGATAACCATGCCTTAAGTTTCCTAAATGGACAAGAAAAACTAAATCAGAGGCATATGAAGTGGGTAGAATCATTTTAGGCTTATACATTTTTTATTAAGCATAAGAAGGGGGTTAGAAAGAAGGTTCTAGATGATCTTAGTAGGAGATTACTCACATTACAAGAGATAAAACTACAAAGTGTAGGATTGGATGATTTGAAAGACCTCTACAAGGAAGACAAAGATTTCAAAGAAGCTTATAAAGCTTGTGTGAAGTTTCAGCAGGGGTTCAAGGTGGATTTCAGTGAGTTTGTGTTGTAGGAAGGCCTATTGTTCAAATTTCATCTTATGTGTATACCTCAGTGCTCAATGAGGGAAAACATTGTGAAGGAGAAACACCAAGGAAGCTTGGGAGGCCACTTTGGAGTGGATAAAACATTGGAGCAGGTACATAGGCATTACTATTGGCCTAAGATGCAGTCAGATGTGGGGAGATTTGTAGAAAAATGTTAGATTTGTCAAAGGGAAAAAGGACAAAGCAATAATAGTGGGTTGTATCAACCATTATCTATACCCTAAAGGCCTTGGGAGTGCCTTATTATGGATTTTGTTTTCGGGTTACCAAAGACACCTAGGGGACATGATAGTGTGTTTGTGGTGGTAGACCATTTCAGAAAGATGGAACACTTCATTCCATGCAAGAAGACCAATGATGCCTCTCATATTGCATGGCTATCCTTTAGGGATATTGTAAGAATCCATGGTTTGCCTTTGAATATTGTCAGTGACAGGGATACAAAGTTTGTGGGTCACTTCTAGAGAACTCTTTGGAAGATGCTTGGAACTAATTTGTCTTTCTCGTCAGCCTACCATCCATAATCAAATGGGAAAATAGAAGTAGTGAATAGGTCACTTGAGAAATTGTTGAGGTGTTTGACCAAACAACATGGACAATATTGGGATCATATCATAGGGTAGGCAGAGTTTGCATACAAAGACTCCATTAATAGGAGTACAGGTAAGAGCCCCTTTGAGATAGTTGATGGGGTCAATCTTAGAGGGATTTTGGAGCTGAGGGATCTTAGTTTGAGGGACAAGAGGAGTGTACAAGGAGAGTCATTTGCAGAGAAGATGAAGGAATTACATGATCAAGTCAATAAGACTTTACAAAAACAAGTGGAGAAGTACAAAACCAAAGCTGATAAGACCAGGAGGGACTTGCAATTCAAGGTTGGGGATCTAGTACTTTCCTACCTCAAAAAGGAGAGGCTACCCAAAGGCAAACCAACTAAGATACTCGTGAAGAAGATTGGACCACTGAATATTTTGCATAAATATGGCAAGAATGCCTATAAAGTGGAATTGCTTCCTGATTTGGGGATTTCACCTATTTTCGATATTTGTGAGTTATATCCCTACAGGGGATCACCTCTAGACACAGGTCAGTCTACACTTGCAGATTTGGAGGAAGATGATTGGGTGAAAGGTTTGCCTACCCCAAAGCCATTGCAATTAGAAACTGTCTTTGACTCCAAGGTGATAAAAAATAAAAGGAAGGGTAACTACAAGGAGTACCTCATCAAGTGGCAAGGATTACCTGAAACTGAGGCCACTTGGATGAAAGAGCTAGACATTCTAAAACATGGGGTCACCATTGAAGACATAACTCAAGGGATTTGAGTTATTTTATCCAGGGGAGTATGGTGCAGGGCACCTCCCTATTTCTTGTTTTGGAGTTGATTTAGGTTGTTTTAGGTGTTTAGGTGTGTATTAGAATAATATCCAAGGGGTTGGATACAATTTTTAGGTTACTTCATGTTTGTAGGGCCTTAGTGCCCATTGAGTGTTTTAGGACACTTTGGCTTCAATTTGTGAAATGTTGCTATTTTGGGGTAATATGAGTTAGAGGTATGTTTTAAGACCTTAATAATCCTATTTTGGGTCTTAGAGGTCAACATCCATCATTGGGTTGACTACCAAGGTCAAATTTCTCCAAATGACAAAATGTTGCTAGCAACTTTGAAAGTTGCTTGAGCAACTTTTGCAAGATTTGAAAAAATTTAGTTAAAACTTATGTAACTACCCCATGCTCGGTATATGAGAATTTTATTGATTCTTTGAAGAGGTTAATGATATTTTGGAGTGAAACACTTAATTCTAACACCTTTGTACGGATGTCTATGTTCCTTTTTGTGTAATCTGCACTGTGTTCTTGCTTCTATATGACTATGTAAATATTGGCAGAGGTGATTGGGCTCCATGATAGTGTAGTGTTCTCTTTCAGATTTATTATGCATTAAGTATTTTGTTTTGAATTTTAGTAGAAGTTAAGTTAGACATTTTTTAAGGTCACTGGTCTAACAAAGGCAGAAATAGTGCTACCGAGTTAGAAATGGTTCTAACCTAAAATTCCTCTAGTGGATTTGTCTGAAACCATGGGTATATTAGGTTTAGGGTCTATAGATAGGTTTTTAGTTTTATTTTTGGTTGTTTTATTTGATTTCATAGGCCAAAAGTGAATCCCTATGGCTGACTGGTGAAACCAGGTGAGCCAGGACAGGGAGAAGAAAGACTTTGTACGAGCACCCAAGACATTTTGGGAAAGACTTAGTGGAATTTATAAATGCACTAGATAGGATCCTAAAAGGATTCAATGGTGGTTGGAAGTGAATAAATGATTGGATAAAATATTTGTAATTGTTCATGTTCACTGGTTAAGAGGCCTAATTAATAGGCTATAATCTAGGGCCTGCAAGAAAGTAGGGTTTTGGGTGCCATCAGAGGTCATGGTTTTGGATTATAACATGGTTGAATGATGTATTGAAGATTTCCAATTTTTTGTGTGGATTCATTTGGGGATTTTGGAAGCATTAGGCCAAAATCGGTGAAAACAGACCTACTAGGAACCAGTCAATTAGGCCTCCTAGTGAATTAATGACCAATTGGATTGGTAAAATGTATTGGAGTATTAGGATGAGTGTAGAATGACCTAGGATGGGTCAAGAAGGGTGTTAAAAGTCTTGGAGAATGTATGGGAAGATCCTAGGTAAAGAGTTGACAGACTAGGTGGAAGATTAGTGGAAGAAACTAGGCTTTTGGTGACTAGTTTGACTAGTTAAGCTTGGTAACTTTGGAGTCTTCTTGAAACCAACTATACCTTGGAGGATAAGATTGTAGAGGGGTCTTGGAGATCCTATTTGGAAGAATATAGAACAAGAACAACCATGGTGTGGTTGGATTAGATACAAAACAAACACCTTAAAGTGAAGAAGAGCACTAGTTGTCAAACCCCTCTGCATCAGTATCAAACAATTAATCATGCAAGATATGGTCGACTATAAAATTAATGATTCCTAGTCATATGAATAATTATATACAAAAATAAAGTATGTTTCATGTAAACCCAATTATTCTCTCTATACTACTTTGTACTCTTTAACATCATGTATATACAATATGTTAGACCAATTGTAAACTCAATTTAATTTAGAAACTTGTCACAAATGTCATAAATTGATGGTCATTTTCCTTTCTAAAGAAATCATTTAAGTGTTTGATCAATTTATCTAATATTCATTAAAAGAAATCTGATTTAATTTCAGAATCAACTTCTTTAATGAAATGTTTCATCTCTACTTTGAAAATTAGAAAAAATAATCTATGTTATTAAGTCTTGATCCATGTGAACTCTTAACCAAAACCAAAATTCCTTACTCATGATCAACATTAACAAACACTTGGCTGAACAAAGACCTCAAACTCCATGTTTAGTATTAATAAGTTTATTAAGAAAGACTTCAAAATAGAGACCCAAGATAAAAAAAAATGATAGACATAGCTTACTAACCTCAGGTTAAGAAAACTAGTGAAGAACCGACTCAAGAGTTTAAGAAAATGCTAACACAAACCCTTGCCCAAGAAACATCGACAAGAATTTAATATAAAAATTTATCTTAAGACATGATATAGCTCGAAAACAAAAAGACAATATGATGATAGAGGAATTAAAAACATTACTCCTGAAAAAATACATAGATCCCTAAATAGGGGTTGAAGGACTTAAAACTAAAAGGAACTCAAAGAGCTCTTTCTAAAAATAACATTAAATACCAAAGGATACTACTCGCATACAACAATAAAAAAAAGATATACAACATGGTTAGGCATAAAAAAAAATACTCAACCATATATAGGGATGTAACATTCAATAGACTAAAGTAGTCATTTTGTTAACCAAGAAAAGATCAACAAGAAACAAGAATATAAAACATCTGGTCAACCATAAAAATCCCGCATAATTTGAAAATGAATCTCCTTTACATTGGTTCATAAATTCTTTCTCAAGCAACAAATCAAATTCTGATCCATATATAATTGATTTTTCTGCCATAGGCAAGAAATAGTAGTGTCATTGTCTTAGATTTGTCATTGCCTACCTCGGGTAGAGCCCTAGCTCTATCGATCTAGAGTTTCCAAATGAAACCCAATTTTTTTGAATGTTTGCATTATAAATGCCATATTGATGAACAAATGAAACATATTAAATTATAATGACTTTTAATAATTTGGCATAAGTTACCAAACTTCAAATAGGTAGGGAGCCAACCAAAAGGCCTACCTAATAAACAACCTTCATAATTTGATTGTCACAAATGTTAACAATACCTTAGTCACTTAGTGACTATCAAAAATATTAGAACACAATCTTTAAGTTATAGTGTTAAACAAGCATAGTGTAACTTCATGAGAATTGTGATTCTGTAAATATTGCATTCATAATTTGACTATCAAGACATAAAAAATATAATCTTATTCAAGTATCAGACTGTACCTATACATTTAGATGGTAGGAAAACTGTGTTTCAAGTACCATGTCAATAGCATCATAATGGGTAAGTGCAAGAAGTTGGGTACCAATTTCGCGGAAGTCTTGTGGGCTTAAAAACTACCGCTAGAAACGGGCACCCGTTTTGAAAAAAGCGGGCACCCGTCTTAAGCTCGGATACCCGATCCAAAATTTAAAAAATGGGTGCCCATTTTTCAAAACGGGTACCCATTTTTTTTCAAAATGGGTTCCCATTTTTTATTTATTTTATTTTATTTTATTTTATAAATCTCATTTTTTTTATGTCGATTTATTACATTTAAGAAACAGGTACACGTTTTTAAATGTGTGCCCATTTTTTAAAATTTGACTTTACCAAACCACCATTTGCATTGTATTTCGGTTCGGGACAGGTTTGGTGGGACCAAGCCTATGCTTGGACCTCCAAAATAATGGCTAAGGCATTTGAACACCAGATTTTTGTCTTGTCATAATTTTTTGAGGGTCTTCCTAATCAAATTTTTTGATAAAATTAAAACCCATTAGAGATCTTACTGTCTAGATTTCAAAAATATAAATTTTATAGTGATATGATAAATTTTACTATTTTTACAATATTTATTAATCAAAAGTGGTACCTAAACTTAAAATAGTAAGGTTCACTAAAACTTTGATAACTTTTTTGATTTTAGGTTTTTGAAAAAATAAATTATATGAGACCAATCTACATAGAATTTTATTCAAAATAAAAATAAAAATATCCCAAAAAATTGAAATTTTCATCAAATTATGGTGGTCGTACACGAGAGGTTTTGAAAATGTACTTTATAGTCAATTAAAGATTAATAAAAAATAAATATTCTATTAAAAAAAAAAGAAAAAATATTCTGACCAATCTTTGATGTGTTAGGTACCCTCCCCCAAAAGGATTTAGAAAAATTCATTTATTTACTTCAAAACAGGGTGGTCGTACACATGCGGGGTATGGTCCTAAAATAGACATTTTGAAAAAGAGGTTTTTAAACATGCCTACTTAATATAATTTATACCATGTGGGTATTTAAATAAATTACATATTTGAAAAATAGACTCTGAGCACTACATTTTCTATTAATAGATTTTTTTGATATTCAATCTCTAAGTGCGTCAAATTTTGACATCAATTGACAGACAATCTGAAAAACAGGGAAAACACTTCCACTTTTTGCCCAAAAAGTGGACTCAACTTCTTGCTGGCACCCTACTATAAAATTGATTGGTGTGTTGCTCCTAATGTCATGTAATACAAATGATTAATGCAACCAATCCCAAACTGTTGCCATGTCAATGTATTGTATTTGACAAGCCAAGTATAATCATTCCAATGCCGAGAAACTATAGATATCACATATACACTGAAATGATCAATGTTAATGTATCAATTTTCCAAAATGACGCAATGCCATATATCACAGTCATGTATGTAAACTGATCATATCATGTCAATGTTCCCAAATGACCCAATGCCATATATCATTGTCATGTATGTTGTAACATCTTTCACATAGAGTCATATCCAAATTATTGCATGCATGACCATTAAGTATGTCATTTCCTATATGAGCAATATATCAAGTATCATTGATGCAAATAACTAGTTAGTGTTTTGTCATCAAGGAGCACAAAGACAGATCAGGATCAACAATTACAAGAGGCATGAATTCACCTAACCAATACATATTCAGATTTGAATGACAAAGATGAAATCTACTATCTAGAGAGATTATTAAATAGACCTAGCACATACATGTTTTCAAGACCAAGAAATCAATAAATTTGAGTTAGCCACTTCAATTGCACAATTTAATGATTATATCCTAGTTGTTGCAGCCATGTTGCTAGAAAAGGTTGAAGATGCATATAAAAAAAGTGCAGGTATGAATAAAAGATTTGGAACAACACATTCAATATCAACTTTATATATTGTAGGAGTCCATGATAATCAACATTACATACCGCTATTCAAGTGGGCTTGAATTGTTTCTCTCAGGGGAGGATGATATAGGGGCATCATAGCATGCATATTGTCACATTTTGGTTTTCAGCTTGTTTTTATGTGTTTGGGATGAATAAGGTCATTTAGAAACATTTAAGACCATTTAAGATCCTTTTGATCAATTTTGGAAAGCTATATGTCAATTTATCAAAAGCTGTCAAAGTTGCTAAAAAGTTGTCAATCTTGCAACAAAAGTTGTCAACGGAAAATTGTCAAATTGATATAATTATTAAAATATGGTTCTAGATGGAATTTGGAGAAGTATTAGAATCATTTAAAATGTATAAATATTACCTCCAACTCTAATTCCAAGGTTGGAGAAGGATCAAATGAGAAAAAAAAAAATATTTTTACACATTCCACCTTGCATTTTCTGTGTAAAACTGTCTATAATTTGACTAGTATGGCCTTGTACTATATAATAAGGGTCTGAAACTTATATGGGTGAAAAAATAAATTTATTTCAGACATTGTTAGTTCTTGTGAGTTCTAAATAAAATGTTGTTTTATTGGTCAAATAATCCAATCTTCCCAACAACCTTGTTTAGAAACAAGGGTTTCAAGTTTGATAAATAAACATGATTTCCCTTGATTGGTATGGTGAAGAATGATACAAATTTAAGGAAATTTTTTTTTTCATGTCATTGTAAACCCCTCTAAAGTGGAGTTCCTAATTATTTTATTTGTGAAATTTTTCCTTGATAGAATCTCTAAATTGATGATATCACAGTCAAGAACATATGTTCATGAGGGTTTATGTGAGAATTTTGGTGATTATGGTTATCATAGTAGAAAATTTGATTGTGGTAGGTACTTGAAATGTTTTGGAAGGTCTGATAAGCCTTTCATTGAAGGTTTGAATCAAGGGTGGTGGTCTCTACTTATACTAGGCCTAAAAATGGCATGTGTGGCTTAAGCAGTGTAGGAGCATCCAAGTGGTAAAGGTATTATTGTGTTGTTTTGTGAAGTGAATGTTTCTAAACCATTAAAATATGTTGAGAGGGAGTTAGAAAAATCCAAGGTTGGGTATGCTACATTGAAATTGAAGCACATATGCTCACTAGTGTTTAGGGTGTGTTAGGATGAACCTAGTTGTGGTCATTGTTGAAACATTATATGAAATGTGTCCATTTGAAACCTGATTGAAATTCTTCCTCTACATAATTATGGTGGATCCGTTAACCAAAGCCCTTATATTTGAGATTGGATAGATACTTGAGAAGTGTAAAAGTTTATTTGGTGTTGGCTCCCCATTATCAAAGTAGATGAAAATCCCCTTTGCTTCAAAGCATGTTAGCTGCATACACATTTATTGCTTGTTCATACTTGGGTTAAAGAAGTATCTCACAATAAATTGCCAAAATAGATCTATTACAACTATTGAGGCACTTTATACTTTGGACTCCTTTCATCTCATTATTTTGTGGTAGTTTCTAAAGAAAAAGATTTTTAGGGATTAGAATGTTAAAAAATATTTTAATTGGTGCCAGAGAAATTTTCTTCTACTTTTTCCTTGGAAACACTCATTTGAGGGAGTTCAAACTACAAAACACTTGACCAATTGTAATGCATCTTTTTTTCTAGTTTATAGAGAAAAAATTCTTTACCCAAAATTTGAACAAGAACCGCATGTGTATGTATCTCACATACTTTCAACACAAGGGTATCTTTGTCTAATTTTATAATGAAGGGTAGACAATAAATGTTCTTTTCCATTTCCTTTATCTACTAATATCAAATAGAAGGAATTTATTCAACATATCTACTATGTACCCATTTGAGATAGGGGCACCTAACTAGAGTTTATAGAGAGAGAGATTTTGATGCCCCAAATTTAAACAAGAATCCAATGCATATGTAGCTCGCATGCTTTGAAGTAGAGGGGATCTTCATGTACATTGATAACAAGGATGAACACCAAATATTATTTTCTACTTTCTTTATCTATCCAATCTTGAATGGAAGGGCTTTGGTGAGGTGATCCACCATGCACCTACTCAAGATAGGGTATGGGGTCAACATATCCAATTTTTTAATATTCCTCTACTTAGATTTAGGGTGGCACTTTCTATATCTTGAATGGATGCACAATTAATCCCCTGACCAAATCCCCTCGATCTTAGATTAGATAGATAAAAGAATTGGAAAGAAGGTTTGGTGTCTAGTCTTAATTATCAAAACAGATGAAGACCCCTTTTACTTCAAATCTCATGAGCTACATATGCATGCAATTCTTGTTCAAATTTGGGGCAAAGAAATCTTTCTCTATAAACTACAAAAGCTGATCCATTACAAATGTTCAAGTGCTTTGTACTTAGAACTCCTTTCATTTGGTAGTTTTGTGGTTGTGTTTAAAGAAAACATTTTTAGGGATTTGATTCTTAAAAAAACTTTTTATTGGTGCGAAAGGAAATTTTCTTCTAGTTTTTCCTTAGAAACCCCAATTTGAAGGAGTTCAAAGTGTATATCACCTATCTAGTTGTAATGGATCCTCTTTTTTTGTTTGAGATTTCTTCACTCTAAATTTGAACAAGCACCGAATGTGTATGCAACTCACACACTTTGAGACATAGAGGATCTTCACCTGTTTTTTGATGAATAATGATTTTTCTATTAATTTATAATATAAAGTACATATTCACCAAAAAAAGGCCGGGGGATATGGGATCACTCCACGCGAGTTCACATGACCAAGTTGGAAACAATTACAAATATCATCAACTAGTGGATTTCTCTGGATCTTTACCTACTTTGATAATGGGGACCAAAAAACATTTTTTTTCCACTTCTTTTATTTATGCAATATCATATGGAAGAGCTTCGACCAATGACAATGTGAAATTTGTGATGTATCAGATAATTGATCTCAATTGCCTAATGAATCCCTTTTGAGCTTATATCTATGTTCCTTTCAAAATCGATGGACCTTTTAAATCGTAACTCTTACTTTCACCTACTTTGTTAGAGATATGTTTAGGCTTAATTTTTAGCGATGCCCAACTATTAGAGGATTTTGAGAATTATGATATCTCTAAGGTTATTTATCTAGTTGCTGGTATTTTCTCTGGCTCCTTGCTCTTCTCTTCCTCAAGGGTTGGTTGTGTTTATAATGCTCACTCAAGATATGAGTTTAGATGTACTACTCCTACATAAAGATAGTCTTTTCATATATGCATTCTGATTTTTATTATATTATTAATGTATTTATTGATGTTCCACACCTGTCATCTAAAATTTATTCTAATATTAATAATAATGAGACAAAGCAAATGCACTTTGATTTGATGATAACAAGTTTACCTGCAAATTTTATTTTTTCTTTTCTAACAGTTTGTTGTAAGTTCTAAATAAATCTTCTAACTCTCTTTATCAATTTTTAGTTGTGTGTGTGTATTTGGGAACCTATTGAGAACAACACAAACACTCAATAAGTCATTCTATTAGTCCAAAAGGGTTAGAAAAACATGTAAAACCCACTAAAACGGGCCTATTGCCTTCTAACTAGAAAGAGTGTAATTCATAACATACTAGCCCTCAGAATATTCTATAAATTAGTG
Source organism: Thuja plicata (assembly GCA_018584345.1). Taxonomy (NCBI): domain Eukaryota; kingdom Viridiplantae; phylum Streptophyta; class Pinopsida; order Cupressales; family Cupressaceae; genus Thuja; species Thuja plicata. Next base: position 2,020,908 of record MU227288.1, read on the forward strand.
ACCAATACTATTCTAGCATGAAGGATTTAATTCAAATTTAAGCTAAATAGATGAAAAAGCATGTAATCTAGGTTTAAAAGATGAAACTAAAACAATGAACTAGCATGAGATAATAAGTGAAATGCAAATCTAGGATGAATCCAACAACATAACAATGTGATTTTATCTAAATGTGAAGGCTTATTTTCTCTCAAAATAGGCTTCTATTTATAGAAGAATGGGAGAGAGAGAGGGGGGGGACAAGATGAATCAATGAGGTGAAGACCTCATTAATGGAGGTGTAAGAAGCATTAATGCCCAAGACATTAATAAGCCATGGGCTTAAGGTCTTCTCATTAATAATGCATTAATGAAAGCCTTTAAGAACCATGGGAGGATAGCTTGAGAAGGTGGACCTTAAGAAAGTCCAGCTTGAGAAAGTGGACTTTCTCAAGTGGGTGGAGTTGCTAAGTATTCCTTAATGGAATGTGACAACATTAGGAGGTGGGTTAGGATTAGATTAGGTT
>MU227288.1:2021463-2032286 GCA_018584345.1 Thuja plicata
TAAGAAAGTCCAGCTTGAGAAAGTGGACTTTCTCAAGTGGGTGGAGTTGCTAAGTATTCCTTAATGGAATGTGACAACATTAGGAGGTGGGTTAGGATTAGATTAGGTTTTAGAATTAGATTAGCATAGGTGAATGGGTTGAGAAGGGTTAGAACCCAAGGTAGAAGTGGTTGAGATAGGTTAGGTTGGGGTTTAGGAGAATATTATCTAAATGAATTAAACTTATTTAATTCATTTAAAAATAGGAAACTAATTATTAAAACAAATTAATTGCTTTTTAATAATTAGGGGACTATAGCCATTTTAATTAAATTAATAGGCTACGGGAATGGGTTTAAAATGAGAGTGCGTATTTGATTAGGGATTTATTTAATTCCTTTATATTTAAATACTATAGCCATGTTTGATTTTGGTAATATCTGATTGGTTGAAATTGATTTGAATTGTATGGCTATAATAGTTAATATAAATCAGTGATAAAAATCAACTAGGACATTAAATTGATTCAAAGATTTATGCCAAGCAGTAACAGGGTCGTTTGGACATAATCAAGGGTATGATCATACTTAGGGCAAATAGGGTCCATTGTTGGAACAAACCAAATTTAGGTGGTTACATTTGCCCCTCTTTGAATTGATGTGTGAGTAGTGCATTGATTCAAAGAAAGTGTTTTGATTTTGACTCCAGAGAGATTGAGAATCCCGTTCTTGGTTGTCGAACGAAATGTTGATGAGATCAGTCTTGCACTAGATTGAACAAAACTGATAGAATTGATCTTGAACTTGGTTGTCGTCCAAAGATCAATAAAAGATTTTAAAAATACCAATTATGAACTTGGTTGTCGTCCAAAAATTGATAATACTAATTCTGAACTTGGTTGCTGTTCAAAAGTTAGTATGAAGCTGCCAGGAGATTTTTTTTAAAAATCTTCTAAAAATGAGGAAACACAAGATATCCAGCTCATGAGAACCAAAGCTTTCTATCCAACAGTTCCAACTTTAGTCAAGGAACTGTTATGCCCCTAGTTTGTTTGATAACGAAGTCACTTTGATTGCTGTTTCGAGCAAAAAATTTAATTGATAGTGTGATCATGCCCCCTCGGGAATAAAATCGAAGGAAAAGAAATAAAATCCCTCAGTTGAATAGATCATAACACTTGCAGGAAGCGATAAGGCCAAAAAGAGTGGAGTAGAAGATGATGTGTTTAAAAATAAACACACGATAATCAAGTTAATTATGTGAAAATATGAGTGATAAGGTCGATAAAATGATGTTTAGATCAAGATGTATGATGAAATGTGCAGTATTTACCTATGTGGTGAACAAATGAAGCAAATTCACAATTTTTGAAACTGTCACAAAAATGACACTGTGCTGCTGAAAACATCGTAGGCACCTTCAATTTGGTTCCCGATTGAGGAAAAAGAGAACACAAATGATCTTGTAGTTGTCTAAGAGGAGTTTTGGAAACCCTAAATGTCCTAAAAGACCCATATAAGCCTCCAAATTGACCATTTCACTATTCATTTTGACATTTAGCTATAGCAAATTAGAGAGCTCTGTAGAGAAAATGGTGGTCCCTGTGAGGAAACATCGATTCGAGATGAGCCAACGACACTAGCGACCAGCCGACTACCCACCACCGGTAAGTACTGATAAACTACCCCGTGAAATTTGAATTTTTGAATTTCAAGTATTTTTGTGCATTTTAGAGCCCATAGAAGGTAGGATCGCATCTGGGATTCCAGATCGCATCCTGCAAAATGCGCATCGCATCCGGTTTTTCCCGGATCATACCTAGTTGTTTCCAAATTCTGCGTCACATCCGGGTTTTCCTAGATCACATCCAGTCTTGTAGATCTAGTCTTGTGTGTAGCTAGAAACCATCAGGGAATCGTATCCTAGATTTTAGGGATCGCACCCGCCATTTAGGATCGCATCCTATTTTTCTAGGATCTCATCCCGTATGCGTAATCGCATCCTGTATTTCCAGGCTCGCATATGGTAAAAGACTTATGTTTTTAAATTGTTTTGATCTGTTTGCGTACTGCAAACTTGAAATGACTGAGTAGAGTAGGAATATGCCCTTTGTTGTAGATAGAATGCTGATGCTTTACTGTGTTGTCAAAAATCAGGCCCAGTTTGAGGTAGTCGCCTTTCGAGGCACTTATCCGGTGTGAGTTCTGGCATTTTCTGGCCGATTGTTAGATGATGAGCAGACTACCGTGATCCAGTGTGGATTGCGGGCACTAATTGGTTTACCCGAGATCGGGGTAAACTAAGGGTTGTTGACTGCTCTAGTCGAGAGATGGCATTTAGAGCACAACACCTTCCACCTACCTACTGGTGAGATCATCGTGACACCCGAGGATGTTTGGAGGATCTTGTGCGTGCCCATGGTTGGACATGAGGTGTTCTTCAAGTCGAGAGTTGGCGTGGCGATCGGGACTGCTCGAAGATTCTTCCAGGATGACAGTATAGATCATAGATACCTGTCCTGGGACTACATGGTCGATCACTATGATCGATTAGCTGTATACTTAGCTAGATTGGTAGACGGAATCCTTATGTCAGATAGAGGGAAGCATAGTTTCTTGGTGGGCTAGGTCGGCATGGCAGAGCAGATGATCATCCACCGCTGATGTTTTGCCTAGGGGAGCTACATATTAGCTCACATATACTAAGAGCTTCATGAGATTGTATACCACCATACTCGTAGCATGACTGTGGGTATATTGATTCTTCAGATATGGGCCTGGGAGCACATCCCTATGACACGGCCAATTGTTGACAGGCAGAGGGCACCTGAGCAGCCCCATGTGTATATGTACGCAGGTCATTTACAACAGCTCCACCTGGGCAAGGTTGAGTATTGGCATCAATTATTCGATATCATATGATAGAGGTCGTATGGTGACCATACCTAGATTGTGAGGTATGGAATTCTAATGCACGACAGGTTCCCTTTTTGTGCCAGAGAAGATAATTGATTGGGCGCACGAGACCTATTATTGAGCGCTTTTTGATTACCAGAGTATGGCCGACGATAGGGCCGCATAGAGGATGTGGCAATATATGCACATATCAGAGATGAGGTAGCTGAGTGGGGGGCACAACTTACTTATGATACTGCCTCACAAGACATTTGAGATATGGTAGTGATAGACTGGGACCCTCGCCTAGATGTTGAGGATGATGGAGTATCAGATGGGTACGTGATAGAGATTCTTCAGCATCCATTTCCATGATTCACAGTGCCTGAGGAGATGATTCCTCATATAGAGGAGCTGCTGGATTATGATCCTGAGGATCAACCTGTCAAGGGGAGAGGCGGCAGAGATAGAGCATCATGTAGACATGAGGGTTGTGATGGTGGTAGAGATGGTGATAGAGGTGGCAGGCATCCTCGCCCAGATGATAGGCCTGATGGTGATGACAGTTGGGAGGTGGAGAGGCAGTGGATACCGGTGGTTCGAGTGGCAGTGGGCAGAGACAGCCGAGATACAGATTTGTGGCCCCACAGAGAGATCCAGGCCCTTTACTTACTCTTGAGCAGTAGAGATAGCGGAGATAGAGAGTGTAGGAGAATGATCCTGGTAGAGATGAGGACCCTCTATCGAGGTGTGAGCAGGAGAGAGAGTAGCTTAGAGCTCAGATCACAACCTTGGAAGCTAGGGTTACTACTATAGAGGCACTTTTAGCAGACAGGGATAGACAGCTTGAGTGGCTGAGAGCTGAGAGGGATACATAGGGGGAGATGCTCAGAGCTGAGAGAGATGCCCATGCCTAGACAACAGTCCATTAGGGACAGAGGGTGACTTATTATTATGCCTTGTATCACGCAACAGTTCCTAAGGGTCAGAGAGCACCCACTTTTTCTCATATAGCTCAGCAGTCAGAGGGGGCCATGCCGCCTCCAGCAGCTCCATTCATGCCACCTCCTCCTCCTCCTCCTGACTAGGGAGAGGGGGCGGGCCAGAGTTGATACTGTGCACCATTTTTCTTCTTTTTGAGATTATACATGTATATCTAGATCCTGCTGAGATCCCCCTTTTTGTACATTACATTGATTCGTATATATATCTGATTCGTGCTTTTTGGCATACTGATTTGCTTTATGTGCATTGATACACTGTATACTATTTGATACACTTTATGCTGTGATAATTTTGATGCTCACTGATACTCTTTATGCTTTGATTTGTATCATGTTTGTAGTGTCTTATTTTGACATGTTTTATGTATCCATTTTGCTTTTCATAGATGTGGTAAATGTATCTTTTGAACATGTGATGATATCTTGATCTCATGATGAATTAGTTTATAGCTGATAAGATCATTTCATAATGTGGATGTGATGAGTATATTACTGATATGAACAAAATGATATCTATGTGAAAATGCAAATGTATGTTTTCTTTGATTTTCCAGCAATGCAAAATATATGTATGGATGCGCTTAGGATGCAGAAGTAAAAATGCAATACATGGATGTTTTATTTTTGTATTTTTCAGTTTCGTGTTTCCAAATGAATGCAAAATGTATGCTATGGATGATATCAGTAATATAAATGATGTAATTAACTTGATATTTGTAGAAGAAGATAGAAACCATGTTTTAAGCTTAGATTTCCTTATGTTTGTTATGTACTATTGAAAAATGCACTAGGCAATCTCTAAATGTAGCTATATGAAGATTCTTAGGACTTGTCACTAATTTAGCAAATATTGCAACATTTTTATCATCATTGGGCGGTTTTGGAACAGAGACCATCGAATAGTACAACCATCACTAATACCCATTGATATTATGATAATATGAATACTATGTATTATTGGAATGTCGGAAATAGACTTAGGCATCAAGGCATAGAAGCCAGGATAACAAAATAGTCAACTTCCTTTTAATATACCAGTTTCTGAGTAAGGAAAGATATTGAACCCACAATGCCCTTGAAAATTCATATCCTTGGGTACATTATGATTCGTATACCTTAGTGAGAATCTGGCTTAGAAAACAGACAAGGAAATTGTTTCAAACTCACCGTAGTTTACACATAACAAAGATCGAGATATATGCAGCTATCCACCCATAGTGGCAGCTCTTACCATAAACATCCAAGTGAGGTGAAATTTATAGGATCATATGAAACAATCACCATACGCAGGAAATCAAGAAAACATTATGCCCCCAAACCTTGCGACTCTTTTTCTTTGCGCAGACGTCATTGAGTAACTAAGAAGACATAACAAATCATAAATTGAGAATCAATCAGATAAAATTCATAATTACTTAGATGCCCCTAGTTGAAAACATCATTAGGACATTAAAGAATCATAATCAAAACATTATCAAACTGTGTGTTTAAGTAGTACTTCATTCATCCATATGTCAAACACAGTAAAGATTTGTTAATCAGAAAATGAGAAAATAAGCAATTTGGTGTTTTATGTCTGTGCCTTGATAGGATAATCCATTCATGTTTACGATCCAATGCGGCTTTGTAGGAATGCTTTGAATGGCACATCATGTCCCATGTCATCAAAAGACACCTTTGTTTTGAGGAAGTGACATTGTTTTGCATGTATTGAGTAACATTTTGTCTGTGAGGCAAACCAACCTAGCGCAACCTAGCAACCGCAACTGACTATGCCAACAAAGATGCCTCTAGTGCAGAATGACTTATTCCTAAGATGTAAAGATAGAAAAATCCCAAGTGAGGATAAGATAGTCATGTAGGAAAAATGAAGTCAGTGTACAAGCACCGGCAAAATTATGAAGGCTTGGTATCAGTAGTGCATTGATAGATGGAGCACAGAACACAAGTGACGCCTGATTGCCAGGTTTTCACCACTTGGAAAGATATTTTTCTTTCTTTTTGTTACCAAGATGCCTGTTTTGCCAAGTGCTCATCAAGGCACTTTTTTTCTTTTTCAATTTTTTTGTTATTTTTTCTTTTTTGAATGTTTTTGTAGTATCAAGGCGCCTGTTTACTAGGTTTTCACCAAGGATACCCATTTTGTAGGACTTTTTCCACTGTTTTTGGATTTCTTCAAGATCAATTTTCTGAACATTTTTGGTGTTTTGCAAGAACTTTTTGCTGTACAGGCTTTGCTAGCCGAACATTAAGCGTAGAACCACTTCAAATGTAGAGTGTTGATAGGATCTGGAAGAACGTCTCCCTCAGGTGTAGCTAATTGATAAGCTCCAGTCCCAAAAGTTGCAGTGATAACATAGGGTCCCATCCAGTTAGGTTCAAATTTTCCTTTCTTCTCTCTGTTAGGCTGGTTCTTAGGATTCTCTTTTAGGATAAGGTCTCCCACCTCAAACTTGCGTGGTTTAACCTTCTTGTTGTAACCTTTGGACATTCTTTCTTGGTATACTTTGAGGTGATCGAACGCTTGCTATTTGTGCTCATCTAGTAGGTTAAGAGAATTTACCCTATCTATGCGGTACTATTCATCAGTAACCAGTCCTTGTAAAGAGATCTGTAAAGATGGGATTTCAACCTCAATAATTAGTACTGCCTCAGTGCCATAGACTAGAGCAAATGGCGTGGCTCTAGTTGGTGTTTGGATGCTTGTTCTATAGGCCCATAGTGCCAGATTTAGTTGTAAATTTCAGTCTCTGCCAGACTTTCTCACAGTTCTATGTAGGATTTTGAGAATGTTTTTGTTCGATGCCTCAGCCTTTCCATTACCTTGAGGATAATAGACCGAAGAGCAATGTTGAGTAATGTGAAACTGTTCACAGAGGTCATCCATGTCTTGGTTTTTAAATTGGCCCCCATTGTCTGTCACAATTGAAGAGGGTATCCCATATCTACAAATAATGTAGTTTAGAATGAACATAGCCACTTGTTTTCCAGTGGCTTTGATTAGCGGCACGGCTTCGACCCACTTTGTGAAATACTCAGTGGCCGTAATGATGAACTTGTGTCCATTTGAAGAGTTGGGATATATCTGCCCAACCAAGTCAAAGGCCCATTGCTGGAATGGCCAATGTGTTATGAAAGGTATCAGTTCCCTGGCAGGAGCATGGATGAGATTTTCATGTGTCTGGCATTTAAGACATGCTTTGGAAAATTGAATAGCATCTTTCTCCATTGTAGGCCAATAATATCCTACTCTGAGTGGTTTTTTAGCTAATGAAAAGTCATTCAAGTGTGATCCACATACACCTTCATGGACGTCTTTTAAAGCTAGATTGGACTCTTCTAGTTCTAAACACCAAAGATTTGTACCATTGAGACTGCGTCGATATAGGTTGTTAGTTATGAGAACGTAACGCGATGTTGTCCTAATCAGGGATCTTTTCTCATTTCCAGATAGATTGGCAGGAATGGTTTGGTTAGAAAGGTAGGCAATGATACTGGCATATCAGGATTGATCTGGGGTATTTAAGGTACATATTACCTGGTATTTAGGGTTAGCAAAGGCAGGATAGGTTATTTCTTCCACCAAGAAGTCATAGAGGAATTGATGTTCCTCCAATTGTAACATGGATGCCAAGGTAGCCATAGCATCTGCTGCCTTATTCTCTGATCTTGGTATCTGTTGGAAGGTGACGAAGATAAAGTATTTCTTCAAATCATCAACTAGTTTCTTGTAGGGCATCAATTTGTCATCTCTTGTTTGATATTCCCCATTGATTTGATTGATAACTAGTTGGGAGTCACCATATATGTGTAACTCTATGATCTTCCATTCCGTAGCTAGCTTGAGGCCATTGACCAGTGCTTCATACTCTGAGATATTGTTGGTGCATGGAAACATCAATTTGTAAGATTTGGGAATCTTGTATCCTTTTGGAGTCATGAAGAGAACCCCTGGTCCAGATCCTTGTTGAGTAAATGAACCATCAAAGTGCATCTTCCAGGGATGTTCAGTGAGATGCATGATTGTTTCATCAGGAAATTCAATTAGTAGAGGTTAATCATCCTGGAGTGGTGAATCATCCAATTGATTTGCAAGTACCTATCCTTTGATAGCTCTTCGTTCAACATACTCAATGTCAAACTCACTTAGAATGAGGACCCATTTTCCCAAGCGGCCTGTTAATGCTGTTCTACTTAGAAGATACTTCAGAGGATCAATCTTAGCAATGAGCTTTACTATATGAGAGAGCATGTAGTGGTCACAATTTGTGTGATGCAAAGACAACTGCCAAGCATGCTTTCTCAATAATGCTATAATTGAGCTCATAAGTGACGAGAGTTCTACTAATGTAGTAGATAGCTCGCTCTTTCTTTGTTTCATCCTCTTGTGCTAGTAATACTCCTAGGGATGTAGCTGTAGCTAAAATGTATAGGAGCATAGATTTTCCATGAATAGGCACCATAAGAATAGGTGGAGTAGCTAGGTACACCTTCAATTCCCTGAAGTTGGCTTCGCAGTGTTCATCCCAGTTGAATGTAACCCCTTTATGTAGTAGCTTAGTAAAGGGTTGTGCCTTATCTGCAAGTTGGGACAAGAATCTCCTGATAGACTGGAGTCTTCTTTGTAGCGTCCTCATTTGACTAATATTACGGGGAGGAGTCATCTCTAGAATAGATTTTACCTTTGTCGGATCTACCTCGATTCCCTTAGCTGATACGATGAATCCTAGGAGCTTACCTGATTGAACCCCAAAGGCACATTTCTTTGGATTGAGCCTGAGTTGGAACTGTTCCATTCGATCCAATATCTTTCTCAAATGAGCGATATGAGTATCTCTTTCTTTGGATTTAGCCAGTGTGTCATCGACATAGTCTTCCATGTTTTTGTGCATCATGTCATGGAATATGGTTGTCATAGCTCTTTGATATGTTTCTCCGGTGTTCTTTAGCCCAAATGGCATGATGTTCTAGCAAAATGTGCCCCATGCACCTGTGAATGTGGTTTTCTCTTGGTCCTCAGGGGCGATCTTGATTTGATTATAACCTGAGAATCCTTCCATTAAGGAATACATCTGGTAGCCAGCTGTAAGGTCTATAATCATGTCAATATTTGGTAGAGGGAAGTCATCCTTTGGACATGCTTTGTTGAGGTCTCTGAAGTCCGTGTAGATCCTAATAGATTTATCAGTTTTAGAAACAGGGACCACATTGGAGATCCAAGCTGCACAGGCAATGACTCAAATGAATCCAGCTTTTAACAACTTTTCTAATTCTACTTTTATCAGTAATGCAACATGAGGATGCATTTTTATAAGTTTTTGTTTTACGGGCTTGATCCCGGGAGCTATAGATAAGTGGTGCATAATGAGATTGGGATCTAGCCCTGGCATATCAGTGTAAGACCATGCAAAGTTGATCTTCTTCTCCTTCAGGAACTCTGTGAATTGTACCTTCTCTTCTTCTAATAGGGATTGTGCTAGATGAACTATCTAAGGATCTTCAACAGTGCCCAAGTTCACTAGTTATGTTGGTTCAATTAATACCGAAGATCTTTCCTGAAAGTGCTCAGGGAGGATATCCAGAGTCTCATCCTTTGGTGCCTCTGAGAAGTTTTCACCATCGGATACATCTTTTTTCTTTACTATTTCAGGATCTGATACTGCCACAGAGTGGTTTTCACCATCAGTCCACTTTTTATTTTTATTTTTCAGCTTGTGACTAAGAAACTTGATATCCTCCTGTGACATGTTCTCGCTCCTTGCATTGGTGGAAGAAGGGTGAGTTTCACAAGCATTAAGATAACAAGCTAGTGAGTGGTTATTGGGAAAGTTGAGGATAGGGGTAGGATCTATTTCGGTCTAATCAATGAGGTCTGGAAGTACCAATTTTAGGGAGCCAGATTCTGAGAAGGATAGCATCGTGTTAGCATCAAAACCGTTAACCGACATGACACGGTCTGTTAAGTTAATATCTTCGATGTTTAGATCAATAAGTGCGAGATCACTATTAGAAGGGTCATTGTTAGTTGTATATAGATCAAACTCTAGCAACTCATCAGTATATAACTCATCATCATCTCTTTGTAAAAGGAGGCTTCTCGCTTGTAGCCTATGAAATTATCATAGAGATATGTACTCACCAGTGTCTCTGTCAATGATTGGAGGAAGGAACTCTTCTTCTACTTCAAGAGGATTAGTGTCATTGAAAGGGATGTTAGGTCATCTACTAGGAGCTGTAGAAGCTGCAAACATGTGAATTGTGTCTATCCCAATTTCTTCAGAAGAAATAGATAACCGATCATACTCATAGTCATGAGAGTCTGTGACATCATCATTAGATCTATTCAAATATTCAGCAATGTTTATTTGATGGACTCGATTAGCTTCTTGTAGATGAAAGTGAGGTAGATCTAGGACATGTATAATGGTAACCAATTGCCCCCAGTTAGGGTGTAAATTCTGTGGCCGGGGTTCCTCTTGAGTGATTGCAGCTATGGTGTCTCCGACCTCTTGAATGGGTGATTGTCCTAGTAAAGGTGTATGAAGATCCTATGGTTCCTCAAAACTAGGTACGTAGCGTTCTCCTTGATATTCAGGATTATTTGTGCCAATATGTGCAAATCTCTCATAAAGCCATGGTTCTAATACTATTTCATCTATTTTATCACTCTCTGCTTCAGAAGGTGGGCTCTTCTTTGAAGTAGGTTTGTTGAATTGAGTATTAAAGCCCAATCCTATTTTATCTCTATTGAGGTGGAACTCCATGGGTATAGGTTCAATGATCCCTCATCCTATGTCATTTAGAGGCCCTTTTCCTTTATATCCCATTTGTTTGAGGAAATCATATCCCTTTCCATACTGTTCTGGGGATATCTTTACATTTTTGACCTCAGAGTCCACTGGTTCTCCTTTGTAAAGCCAATTTAAGACTGCCTGCTCTTCTGTGT
>MU227288.1:2058108-2070148 GCA_018584345.1 Thuja plicata
ATATTAGGTCTTGGGCCCATGAACTTCCCTATTAGCATGTTTTTCATTGAAGCAACTGTGTGATCAACCAATGAATCAGGAAGGGAAATACTAAATATTCCCTTCACAGGGTCCGATGTGTTATCAACAAGTGGAAAAGAAGATTTCCCAGTAGGTTTCACACCAAAAAGAGAGGTCTAGCTTCCAGATGCAGTATTTTTAAATGAAGGTTGACTGTCTTTTGCAGTTTCAGAAAGCTTACCGACACCTTTCGTTGTCTTTGAAGCATCTTCATTTGAATCATCATCACGGATTTGGAATCTTGATAGAGGATTGTCCTCCCTTTTCTCTTTTGTGGAGCCCTCCAATGCTACATCGTTTACTTTTTTCTGAGTCACTGGCATGGAAAAACTCTGAACGTTGTCAGAGGCCTCTTTCCCGCTCATGTCATGGTTCAAAAAGTCCCTTTTGCCACCTTCTCGGGGATGATTCCGATCTGGGTCTTTGTCCCCTTCTACATCCTTCTCTCCTCCCTTAGTATTCTTGGTGCCTTCGCCTAGATTTGTCTGCAATCCTCCTCCAGCAGGTTTCCTGCCCAAAGGGGAATTCAAATTCCCTCCAGCCGCTCGCTCTCCTCCTCTCCTCTCCATACTTACAATTATCTGATATTTATTATTCTATTTACAGAATTGTTATTCTATTTATAGAATTGTTATTTATGTTTTATGGTCATGCAAGCTTTATGTAAATGCTTTAAAGCATCCTAACAGATATAAAGCATATCTAACTATAGATCAAGATCAAGTCGTATATCTTGAATCTAGAGTTAACTTACAAATGCATGAATCAAGAATTGAGCCTAAACTAGTATAAATAGATGTTCATACTCAAATGTGAGTACATGAATTCTTCATAATTGATAGCCATGAAGAGCATCTAAGGAGTAGAAGGCAGAATTCATGCAAAGAGTAGAAATAGAGTATATCAGTTATCAAGAACACACAAAGACTACCGACGAGCAGATAAAGGTAATACTCAATCATGGAAGGATGATTAATATTATTTTTGGAGCTTTATAGGATCTGTTATCAACAATTAAAGATTGAAAATTCCATTAGATCAAAGACTTATGTAGTTGCATTCTAACAAGTGCATCACATCTAAAATCATTTTGTAGAAGGTGGACTTAACCGTCCTTTGCAAATCTCTTAACAGAGTGTACACTTAAATGTGTTGCTGAAAGCTTCAAATGAAGTAGATCTTAATATGTCTCCATTGTAATACTCCTAATAGTGTAGGTCATTAGAAGTGACCAAAATTGTAAGCCTTAACTAGCTCTTCTTATCTGCAGATAGTGAAGTTTGTGGGTAACAATCCCCACCGCAGTTTTTACTTCCTTAACAGGAGTTTTCTGTGATATCATATCTTGTGTCATGTGTTATCTAATTTCATGAATGTTTCTATTATTGCTACATATCAAAATGAATGAATGATATGATTTCATATGCATAAAGAAAGATGAACATATACATAAGTTAAATTACATTTTGATGACTAAGGGTTAATGGGCTAACCAAGAAAAGTTTTAGAGGTACTGATTCACCCCTCCCCTCTCAGTACAATTATCTCAATATAATTTCAAAAATTGGTATTAGAGCCAAGTCTCTCTCTTGAAAAGCTTAAAGACTTGACAGCCAAGATCAGAGCAATGGATAAGTTCAGACTGGATATGACTATTGAGAATGAGCAGTTACAAATGCAAATAAACTATGAGCAATATAAGGAGGCGAAGATAAAGCTAAGAAAACTTCTTGATGAAAGATAGATTATGGCAACCAGGTTGAATGAGAAATACTACAAATAAATGGAAATACAAGAATACTTTGAAACAACAGAATCATCATTGAGAAAAGCTTCAAATGCATTAGTTGAAGAAATGACAAGTATGCAAGAGATCAATCTACATCTGACAGATCAAATCAAAATGCTGCAAATTGGTCAAGAGACTCAAATGGTAAAAATGATTGATGTTATGAATGATGCAAGAAAAGCTGAAAATGAAAGAACACTAGCCATTGATGATAGGAGGATAATTAAAGAGAAGCTACAAGAGAAAGAATCAGAGATTCAAAGACTCACTGAACATCACCATGAGGTTACCAATCAGATTATTCTTATGAGTCAAGAAGAAAACAGATTAAATATAGAACTCATTGAAAGAATACAAATCATTGGTGAGCTAAGAGAAGAGAATGAAAAATTGAAGCATGAAATTAGAGTTCAGAATCAGCACAATGAATTAATCAAAAAGGCTGAGGATAGAAACAAAAGGATGGATGATTTTCTTGATGGACAAAGAAGAATCAACAATGACACATGATTAGGGTGCAATGAGAATGGAGAATCCTCTAATCAATTTGATAAGAGGAATGCTTTCACAACCCCAAGATCCAAGAAGCTTTCATGCAATCACTGTGGAAAACCTGGCCACACCTCAAACATCTACAGAAGCAAAATGAAAGGTATTTCTCAAGTACAATCTACTCACATTGCTGCAAACTATATGAGAAAGTGGACCAGAAGATCAAGAGGATGGTCCAATCCTAGTATGGCATGTTTACACTGTCATAAAGTTGGACATGTGATAAAAGATTGCAAAGACCGGCTGACAGATACAAATACATATCCCAATGGAAACACCATTGATAACATCAAAAGAATGAGAAACCAAATGTGGTTAAAGCCACAAACGCTGAAGGTGCTAGTACAAGCAATGCAAATGGTGAAACCCCATCCACTGGATCTGGTGACATCACTACATCTACCTAGATTGCACAAGTAAGTATGGAACTACATTATCACAAGTTTTATTATGAATCAATTCCATTACACATAGTTCATATTTTTATATAGGCATGAATAAAGATGCAATATATTGTTACTTGATAATCTACTATAAAGAAACCATCAGTTATTGGGCACAATTTACATCAGCGAACACACACAGACAGGACATGCAATACTTACCGGAATGTATTGGTCATTACACAAGTTGTGTGTAACCTGACGAGTATCGGTATACACTGAATCTACAAAAGTTGTTGTCACAATATCACCGACAATCATCAGTGAAGTCTCCAACATCGCTAAGCTACCCTGATGCTTTGCAAAGATACCAGAGGAGTTATGAATGTAACTACTGATGAACTCAATCTTCATAAACTAATGAATTTGGTAAGCATTAATGATAACTTAGGGCACCAAAAGGGGAATAAAAGCCCGATGGGTAAGCTCATTTTTGCACCCGCAATTTTTGAGCAACGCAGAGCAAAGCAGAGAAATTTTGAGCAGTTTGAGAAGTGACCTAGCAAAAGTCATTCACTGAGCATATAGATTCAAAGGAGATCACAGACAATCAGTAAGTTCATTCACTCACCAATAGCACCGTTTTAATTTATGAAAAAGCCCTAAATTTTAGAAAATGATGACATCGACCTCTAGGGTAGAGAAACTTAAGGACGACAAAAAGAAACCTTTTAAGCTTGTTAAAAGAGGGGCATGTGCTAAACCAAATTATAAGCTACACCCTGAGATAGCCTCTCAACCTGATGATTGCGGAGAATTTTTGTGAATCCCTCCTAGGGTTTTTCTAGTCGAGGACGTAAGGTCCTACATTCATTATAAGATCTCAGAGATAGGAGATCTAGACCTTGATAACGCCTATAAGGCACTTTGTGATGAAAGTGGTAAGCTCAAAGAAGAGCATAAACACTTAGAAGTGAAAGGTCTGACAAATGCACTTCATTTCCCAAAGGTTTTTAAAACATAATGGATTAAGATTGTTCTAAATAGAGTACATAATAACACTTTGTGGTTGAACAAACCAAAAGCTATAACCAAAGATGTTATACATGCAGTGATAGGCCATCCAACAACTGACAAACCTTAGGCTCACAAACATCCTTCTCTTGCAGAAGTGGAAAAGTTAACCGGTACTAAATCAGACAAGAGGGCACTAAAGGTAAACACTATCACCGACGTAGAGCTAAAATTTGGTGCTTGCATAGTTGGATACAAGATATTTCAAGCTAGCAGAATGAACAACATCTCTAGCACAGCAATGAGCATAGTCTACAAAATGATCAAACAGGGGAAGAAGATGGATCTAGCAGAGATCCTGTTGCACAAATTTTAGGAGAACATGTGCACCATAAGGTCTTCACAGACAAACACATGTAAGTTCAGTTCCCTCATTCTATGTATATTCTTCTACTTTGAAGAATACTTTCCTTCAATTAGAAAAGTAGCATGGGACACTAGTAGACTAGTAGCCATGTAGATTAGTGAATTCATTGAAACACTAGGCATAGACTTTGACAATGTTATGCATGAGTACTTTAAGGTAATCAAGGATATGCTACAAGCTAGGAATAGAATTCCTAAAAGTATAATTAAGGAATACAAAGATGACATTTGTTTTATGGTGGATACTGACTTCATCTACATTCAAGCAGTAGTCCCAAGGAAATCTTGGCTAGAAAAGCTTGAATATGAAATCAAAACTAGGTTAGCAATAGAAGAAATAAAGGTATTATTGAATGAAACCATTGACAACAAAAAATTGAGGTTTGGTACCTATGAGGAAGCCAAACAGAAAATAAAATCAACACTTGTTGTCAAAAAGGCTGTAAAGCAGTCTAAGAGGATGGTGAAAAACATAAAGAAAACCTTGAACATATCTTCTGATGGAGAAGAAGAAGAATAGGGTAAGGAGGAAGAACAAAGTAAGGAAAAAGACACCGAGGAACAACTTCCCATCGGTGAAACAGTAGAGCAACAAGAATCAGAGGAAGAGAAATCTGATTCACCACCTCCTCCTCCAACCAAAAAGTCAAGAACAAGAAGCCAAACAGCTAAGGATGCTAGTACCTCACCTATGGTAAAAGGGAAGGTTTACAATAGGAAACCACCACCTACAAAGGCTAAACAGCTAGCTATAACACCTGCAAAAAGGAGAAAGTATGTTCTGACAGATGAAGAATTAGAAGACTCGGCAATGGATGAACCTGACACTGTCAGATTAGCAAAAGAAAAGGCTACATTACTAACTGATAACATCGATGACGCATGTAAATACATTTCTTAAGCTACATCTATCAGACATCCAAAAATCAAGAAATGGTTATAATGGGATAAAGTAGACCAAGATAAGATAGAGGATGCACTAATTGCAAAAATGTGCAAACACTATTATGTTCCCATGAAATATCATTCACAAGATGTTCCACAAGAGCTGTTAGATAAGATTTCTTCTAGATTCACTTATGCACTTCAAGAAGAGAAAAGGATTAGAGAAAGAGTATTGGTTTCTCTTATGCCTGAATCCTCAAAAGAAGAAATCAATGAATTCATGGAGAAGCATACAAAGAAATTCTTACCAAAAATGAGAGCCTACAAATTTCTTCAAGCAAAACTCATCGAGCTAGAGGCAGACACTCATAAAATATGGATTGGAATATTAAAACCTGTAGAAGAAAGCAGTCCTGAAAGAGAGCCTATCAACAAATCAAGTAACTCAACCGTTGAGTTGGAAGATGAAGAAGTACAGATCAAAGGCCAGAAACTATCAGATCATATAGATGAGGATTGGTTAAAAGATGGCTAACATGATCAAATACTGGATACATCCATCCACATTAACCTGGAAGATGAAGAAGTTTCCAAAGAGGAACTCACATTTAAAGGTAACTTAGATATGGATATAAATGATGATTCATGGTTAGACAACATTGTCGACACCATTATAGAAAAAGACCCTGCAGCAGATATGAAAAAAGATGAAGATATCACTGCTACAAGGGTTAATACCGATGAACAGGGCAAGGCTATTAACACTACAACTATCAATACACCTACAAATATGAATATATTGATAGATGCTATCGATATATAGTCCAGCCAGGATAAATAATCCAAGAAAGATGATGATATACCAAAGGATATGGGTACAGATGAAAATCAAGGTGCATCAAATAATGGAAAAGATACCGACGCAGAAATGAAGGATGACACCGATGAGCAGAAAGATACATCAAAGGAACAACAGCAAGAGGCAGAGAAAAATATAGAGAATATCTCCAAGAAGGTTGAAGAGCAAGAAAAGAATGAGAATGTAGAGAAAAATGAGAAATTAAAACAAAAGGAAGATTCATCTGTTGAAACACCCAAGGTACATGAGGAGATGTCTTCACAACACCTATCGGTGAATACAGAACAATTACAAAAGGATGCCTCATCCTCTCTATACTCACCAACCAAATCAACTCAATCACAAGCATTGCAAATAGTATTACATCAATCTGCCACTGCGAACCCGCCAAAGAAGAAGAAGAAGAAAATAGTAAAGAAATATATATTGGATGTGACGCTTGATGAAGTCATTGAAGTTCCAAACTAGGACATAACCACGTTGGACAGTGACAAACTTCAAGAATTTGGAGTGCTCTGTCAAAGGAAAGCCATACAAAACAAGATGATCAAAGAAAACAGAGAAAACATGGCACTTGAAAAGGCTAAGGAGATACTCCAAAAACTGGTTCTTGAAGTGAAAATTGATGAAAATACTTCAATTAAGGAACATATTGCTGTTCTTACCAACGCTATCACAGAGCAAGGGATAGAAGTTGATCAAGCAATGGAAGAAAAAGCAGAGAAGAAATATCAATTCAAGCTAATTGATAAGATAAGCCAAGAAGTGGCATTGAACAAGGTAAAGCTCTCCCAACTTTGTGATGAACTAGAGCCTATGATTGCTGAGGCAATAACCTTAGTTCAAAAGATGTGCACACTTGAGAAGTTTACAAAAGAGAACAGTGACAAATTAGCAGAAATATATCAAAATGTCATAACAAGTGCACAAGGCCTAACCTCTCATGTCGATAGCGTAAAGGCACATCATGACATGGTCATTGAGGAACATAGGCTAAGGCAGGAAATATGGGATTTTGAGACCCAAATCAGAGGTGAGATCATAGAAATTCAAGCACATATCTTACCAAATCTCACAATACTTCAACAACATATTTTAGAAGCTAGAAATCTGGTAGCAACCTCGGAGATGTCTGTAGTAGACAACATCTATGATATTCATGTATGGATTTCACTAGAGCACATGGCTCTAGAAATGCTAAAAGAGAAATGGGAGAAAATGATGGAGGAAGTCAAAACATCACATTCCCATATTTTTGAAAAGTTGTAAATACCTTTGTCCTTAGAATCAAAAAAGGAGGAAAGGCAATGTATATAGCTATCTACAATACAAATATCTAGACAATACATATATCAGAAAAAGAAACAAAAAGATAAAGGATATGTATATATATACTTACACTTACCAGCACATACATAGGGGGAGTCATTCAAATGACTAAGGCAAAAGTATACACAGGTGTACATACTAATACACTCAGTATGTTGCACATATCATGTTTTTGATACTAATGTCAAAGAAGGAGATTGATGACATTATTTTGCCATTAGTATACTCAGAGAAAAAACATAGACAGAAAGCATTACCGGCAGACAGCAAGCATCACCCTCGAACCACAAGCAGTACCAGTGAAATGCAAGCATACCCGACAAAACAAAGATTTTGAGAAAAATCTAAGTATAAAATTGACAAGCATCACTGGCAAAAACAAGCACCACCAGCAACACAGTTTTTCCAGAACAACCCGACAAGAACTAACAAGCATACCCGACGACATGTTCAAGAAAGGAACATCGACAACCAAGAACATCGACTGTCAGAACTGACAGTCAGAAACGCCGCAAATAGTGGATCTAAGTTTTTACACAGTGAATAAAGCAAATTTATTCTATTTATAGAATTGTTATTTATGTTTTATGGTCATGCAATCTTTTTGTAAATGCTTTAAAGCATCCTAACGGATCTAAAGCATATCTAACTACAAATCAAGATCAAGTTGTATATCTTGAATCTAGAGTTAACTTAAGAATGCATGAATCAAGAATTGAGCCTAAACTAGTATAAATAGATGTTTATACTCAAATGTGAGTACATGAATTATTCATAATTGATAGCCATGAAGAGCATCTAAGGGGCAGAAGGAAGAATTCATACAAAGAGCAGAAACAAAGTATATCAGTTATCAAGAACACACAGAGACTACCGACGAGCAGATAAAGGTAATACTCAATCATGGAAGGATGATTAATATTATTTTAGAAGATTTATAGGATCTGTTATTAGCAATTAAATATTGAAAATTCCATCAGATCAAAGACTTATGTAGTTGCATTCTAAAAAATGCATCACATCTAAAATCCTTTTGTAGAAGGTGGACTTAACCGTCCTTTGCAAATCTCTTAATAGAGTGCACACTTAACAATGTTGCTGAAAGCTTCAAATGAAGTAGATCTTAACAGGTCTCCACTGTAATACTCCTAATAGGGTAGGTCATCAGAAGTGACCAAAATTGTAAGCCTTAACTGACTCTTCTTATCTGTAGATAGTGAAGTTTGTGGGTAACAATCCCCACCACAGTTTTTACTTCATTAACAAGAGTTTTTTGTGATATCATATCTAGTGTCATGTGTTACCTAATTTCATGAATGTTTCTATTATTGCTACATATCAAAAGGAATGAATGATATGATTTCATATGCATAAAGAAAGATGAACATATAGATAATTTAAATTACAATCTGATGACTAAGGTTTAATGGGCTAACCAAGAAAATTTTTAGAGGTACTGATTCATCCCTCCCCTCTCAGTACAATTATCTCAATATAATTCCAACATCCAAGTCTTTGAAGGATGAGGCTGAAGAAGTCACAATAATTGAAAATTAGGTGGTTTAGGTTTTGAAGGAGTTAGCCTAGTTGCTTCCTATATTTTTGTGTCCTCTCGTACTGTTTTTTTTCTGTCTGGAGTGTTTTTTGTTATTTGTTTCTCATTGGTTGCTAGTTGGTGTTGCTGGAAATGTCTTTTCCAGTAGCTGTTCTTTTTGGTTGTGTCGTTTTAAATAATATCTTAGAATATCTTGTGTAATATGATATGAAGGGTTTCGGGTCACCTCAAAACCTATTTTTTCTTAAATGAAAAACATTCCAAATTTGTGTTAATCATTAGTATTTCTCTTGATTTGCATCATAACCCTAATTTATTTGACCAATTTATTCATGTTTAAAGTTAATTTTAATATCATCAAAATTATTTCAAAACCATATCAAAATAATCAACAACAAATTCAAAACCTTTTCAAAATCACTAGAATTAATTCAAATACTTTGTATATCCAAATCATCAAAATTATTCAAAATAAATTAATTCACCCTTCTTTGGGATAAACAACTATGAATTTCTCCTAAATCCTAACCCTTGATAAATAAATGTATTTTATTTACCCCTTTCTTAAGTTTCACAATTAATTAATCCTACATTAAATAATTTTCTAATTTTGAAGTTTATGGAATTTTCTAATTCCTTATTACTAATTTGTGAGGATTAGATGAATTTATAAATATAAATAATCTCTCACATTTCTTCATAGGATTTAATCTCTATTAATTAGTAACTCACTCCCTCAACTCTTACACTTTCCTTTTTTGAACTCTTACACTCTCCTAGTTAACTACCCATAAATTTTGCAAGTTTCCAAATGAGCTCATTTATTTTGGCATATTTCTAAATGAATTTCAAATCTTTCCATAAACTATGACACTTTCCCAATTCCTCTTAGCTTGCTAAGTTGGCATTTTTCTCTCAAAAATCTATAAATTAGGCTCAAATTTCTCTTATTTTATCCTAGCCACATCTTTCGAATCTTCTCACTACTATAATAAATTTTCTTTTGTTGAGTGCATATTATCAAATGAGATCTAAATAAAATCTTTTAGAGAAGTAAGAAAGGCATTAGAGCTCCATGAAGTGAGTTTTTGTTTGATTGTGTTTCAATCTCTTTTATGCTTTCCTTCAGTGGTTTAATGTTAGGATAGGTATGTTTGTATGCTTTAGAGCTTTGTGGTTGCCTTAACATGCATATGTTTCCTTTTTCCTACCCTACATTTGATGAACCCGATGTGAAATATAGAAGATCTGACTTATTTTGGTAATTTTTGATATATTTTCAAGAACAGGACGAGATCTACGCACATTTTGTCTGATATGCACACTCAGTCACCTGTGTTGTGCACTTGGGAATCTATTCTATGTAGTTAGTGTAGACACTTAAATCTGATTAACCTAATTCAATCACATTTAGTACCTCCTGGGACATATCAGATAAGTAATTAAGCATTACCTAATTGACCTATGTCATCCCCTAGCCCTGATTAATTTAATTAATTGGCTATAGTCCTGATTAATTATCAAAAGCAACCAATAGATTAATAATTGATTAAAAACTCATTTCCCCTATTATTGAATGAATATGTTATTTATGTAATTCAAATCATTAATATTACCTTTAACCCTTAACCTAACCTATCTCAACCACTTAACTCGGGGTTCAAACTCAACTCAATCCCTTCACACATGCTAACCTAACCAATCCTAACCACCTAACTCATGATTCAAACCAATACCAACCTCTTCACCCTTGATAATCCTATCTTAAACCCTAACCCTAATCCTAAACCCTCCTTAATGATGTCACTTTCCTAATCTTTGAATTAGGAATTCAATCCCTTCCCCAAAGTCAACTTTCTCAAGCTCTTCCTTATCCCTTCACCCATGCCTCATTAATTCTCTCATTAATGCCTCATAAATGCTCTTACACCCTCATTACTAACCTTATCTTCTAGAGTCTTCTTGGCTCTCTTCCCTAAATAGTCACATTCCTCCCTCTTTTCAACACAATCATATTGTGACACTTGTCACAATATTATGCACTTGAATAAGCACAATCCATGTTCTCTCTTCTAGGTGCATCTGGACCCATCCTTAGGATTGTGTCCTGGCCCTTGATTCGTCACTTGTTTCCTGTAAAAGAAACCTCCTTCCTTCACATTTATCATCCACTTTTCATGCAAACTTATAATGCCAGTTTCAGTTCAGAATCACTCATCTTGAATCTTTAAGCACATCTTTAGCACACATCCATTAGAATGAACATATCAAAAGGGAGCTTAGATTTGGTTTGAGGAGGTTTGCACTTCCTTGTTTCCTTAAGTTTTTTTCTTATCAGTTCAATCTTGTATGTACCTTAGATTCTTAGTTATTGAATGCTTTATTTATTATCAGGTTCCTTTATAACTTATTTCCATAGCCACATTCTGGCAAGCTTGGTGGGACCCACTTCACGGGTTCTTCCTAATCTATTAACAGGTTTTCTTAAGTTTTATGAGTTTGCAGGCTTGCAGGTTTGAAAGGCATTGTATCTCAAAACAAACTCTTTCATCACATCTGGAACATTGGCAAATTTTTATTGCATAGAGGCCCCTCTACATGCATCCTGAAGTAGAATTGCAGTCTATTGTGTATTTAAAAAAAATATTTAATTTTCTATCCTAACCCCCTAATCTACGCATTGAAAATATGTTTTATTTTGTAGGTCAAACTTGTGTATCACACTTAACCTCCAATGACTGGATCTTCCTACATCGTATTCATAGTGACTAATCCCCTCATCACTATCACTTTCTTAACATTATGGAGAGATTTGTATAAAAACAAAGAGATATTCACTTGTCTCGTGAATGTGGGACTAACACTTCCTACCTTCCACCACAGTCCTTCTCTCCCCCGCGTTTGTTAGAATGAATTTAGAATAAATGAGAGGGGGGGTGAATCAGTTATCCTCAGGTCTAGATGTAGAAAATAAAACTTTTTTGTATTTCAGATCTACTCGGCAGCAGTAGCATATGTCAACAACTTTAATCATGCAGTTCACTGTCAATTGAAATCTTGCAGAAACATAACAGTAAAACAAACCATAAGCATTCACACAAGTTGACACAAGTATTTAATGTGGAAACCCAATATGGGAAAAACCACCAGTAACATGCTACCAAGTTTTCACTCTTCTGAAGTGATGC
>MU227288.1:2077953-2105082 GCA_018584345.1 Thuja plicata
TCCACCCCATAACTTTTCTCCCTCCATCCTCCCACTCGCGTGCATAAGACTCCCTCCATCTCCCGCGCATAAAATTCCCCTTCATCTCCCGCTCACCACCACTCCCTGTGCTTCCATCCAATGATGTTCTCACACACTCACAACACTCCCATCCACCTTCTCTCTCCACTTCCTCACACCACATTCCTCCCTTCTACTGCTCTACCCAATGCTTCGCCGTGTTTCTTAGGCATACCACATAGCTCATTACCCACACCATGCTTCTTAGCCCTCTGCATCACCTTTTCTCCCTCAGAACTCAACCCAACCACCACCCGCCCCTCCCTCCACAACTCACACCTCCCTTCCTCCCCACATATCCCACAATTCTTTCCTACAGACACCCTGCGCAACAACACTTCCCACCACCTCCGCCCACTCTGCCTCTGTGTAACAAATCACCACTTCAGCCCGTCCACCGTGCACCAAAAAACTCCCACCTCACTTCAAAAAAATCCCTTTCAACCGAACCAATAATAGTTTGCTATGTGGTAGGAGGCTAAATCACCCAACATAGTTAGTGCCACATCACCCAGCACAGTCAGTGCCACCTTAGCTGAAGGGGGCCCTTTTTCTTTTTGCACAAACAACACTTTTTAATGGCTTAAATTTGACGTTAATTTGACCATCATTTTGCAAGGTTACACACTTTTTGCGATGTTCACCTAGACGTCAAATTTAACCTCACAAGTTTGATGACGTCAGCACTGAGTTAGGCAAATTTCATACTTTCTGAATCCATAATGTGCCCCTTTCACATAAACGAGGATAACTATCACATACGGACTCCTTTTTCAATGATTCAAAAAGTGCCAAAAAGGTGACTCAGAGGGATACACATATGTGTAGGCTACTTTGTCAGATTCCTCCTCAAATAATTAGGTGAATGTTAACAGTCTAGATTTCTTTTAGGCTCTCAAATCTAATCAAATTGAACACAAATATTGAATTCTTTTAAGGAAATTGAACATGTTATCACACATTTCATCTTTGGATATTAGAATTCAACAATATATCTAACACTTCACATTTTGGGTCTTAAAACTGAACAAACAACGGAAATCAAATCTTGAATGCCTACATGTTCAACACTTCATTTCAAGTTCTGAATTCTAGCAAGAAAACAACACTTTGAATTTGGTTTTTAAAAACTAAACAAATCAATCACACATCATCTTGAATGCATAAACAAGAATTGAATAAGGCAAAGAACATTTCTCTTTGGTGCACTTAAAATCAAACAAACATGCAAGTTTTATTTCTACACAAAATCAAACATTGCTTAACTTGTCAAGAAGAAATTAACTATGTGTTTGGCATCTTTGGTGCATTTGAACAACAACTGTAGAGCGCAACCTCAAATCATGCACTATCCTCTCCCATTGGCTTTCACAGTCATTGGTGCAAGAGCAAGGTGATTGTGAACATTCGAAACTTTAAATTTTGCATAGATGGGCCTATCGAGAAGAAGCACAATTCCTTCTGCAGAACGTACCCAAACCGATAAACCCTTTGACTGGTATAGAAATGAGGTGGACTTAAAAGTCTGTCTATATCCCTTCAAGCTTGGGCGGGTCATATTCAATGGTAGTCCATACTAAGTGAATATCCTTAGCATACTGGTATGATTCAACTAGGCTCTTAAGTGAGTCACGCCATACAAACCAATTTTGGAGACACCACAAAAATACTAGTAACTCTTAAATATAGCAACCTACTTGATCCATCCCCAAAAGCTTGATAATCAACTGGGCAAGGAAGATAGTAACTTCCCCGAGACATTCGCACATTCATGCCACCTTGAGCGTTTGGAGTTGGCTAATACGACATCATGGAGCCATTGCGTGCTCGATGGTGGTCATATTCTGATTAGCTCTTGTGTGTGTTCCTACATATACAGATAAAGGTTTTCAAGCTCACCGCATCCTTAAGGTAGATAGTGCTTGTACATGTTTTGAGTTTTACAAACCTTGTGCAAAAAAATTCTTGAACATACACAAGTGTAGAAGTTTTGAAAGTCCTTTTGCCAAGGAGATTGACATTTTGTGCATCTTGGAAGGTTTCTTTGCCTCTTGCAAGACTGTTTTCTCACAAAATCCCATAAAATCATCACTTATTTCAAAACAAAACAAATCCAAGGCACACTTTCCATACTCACTACCTAATCCCGAGATAGTATCAAATTGAACTCATGTCCCCATTAACCAAGCATCAGAATGTGAAAACTCCTTTGCCTCATATCTATCGAGAATAGAAGACCATCACCAAACAGGAAAAACAATATCATCGTATCCTTAAATCCATTTAGCAAGAGAACCATAAGCATGCAAACTATGAAAGGGTCCAATACAACTACACAATTCTTTTCTTTTTGCAAAAATTCCACACCAACATTGCCTTCATTCACTTTGAGCACTACACCAATCTGGCCTATCATCAAGTTGTTCATACAAACATACATACTTGAGATCACACAGTATGACTAGCAACTTCATCACTACAATTGGTCACTATTCCTCTTCTTAGACCACTTATCTTGCATTTAGGACTTCCATAGTTGCCATCCCTAGAATCACATCACACATCACACAACATAATTCTCACTTAAATATGCATTCAATCCTAAACCATTGCTTAGCAATCCTAAGCCAATCCTAAACCATCATAGTTAATCCTAAACAAATCTTAGTAAATCCTAGATCCATCCTAGCAACCCTACATCAAATTTTAGTAAATACTAATCATCCTAGAAAATGGATCCTTCACTTGGTATCCTAGTCTCTTAGTGAGTTTATTACCCTTCATCCTAAATCAAGGATCATAATCTTAGGTATCTTTAGAATGAAACACTGTTCAAAAGATAACCCCCTGTGTCTGTGAAACATCATCACCTTGAGAAAAAGGTCGGTTCACATTGACAAAGAGTTTCATCAAATGGAAGACCATAAGTCTATCCTAGGTTTTGGCAATCATATCCATCTTGATCATACAATAGGAAAGCTTTCATTAATCAGTCTTTTTCACCAAGTCATCCTTAGTCTTTCAGGTAGCATCCCTATCATCGTAGGTAGCGTCATCCTAGATACATATCTTAGTTTCATCATTCTTAGTCTCTTTAGGACAATCCTTGTATTTTATCTTGCATCCATCTCTTTAGGACATTCCTTTCATGCCACCCATCACACGAGCCGCTAAGAAGAGGAAAGACATGGCCCTTAATCAGGCATCTAGTTCATCTAACCCAATGATCGATCACTCCAACATGATGGATTCCTTTTATCCATGACGAAACATACCTCTCCAACACATTTGGGTAGACACTAATGAGATTCCCACTATGAGTACTATCAAAACATTCGTAAATCATCCAGAACATGTTCACATTGTAAGATCCATGAGTGGATGCAACAACAATCAGGTACTCATAGATATTTAGCAACAAGGAATCCAATTCCCACCTTGGATTATACCCATTCTTATCACATAACCTATTGGACTTTTAGGAACAAGTCTTAATACCATCTGAAACAAAGTTGTTTATCCCCTTTAGCAAGATTTACATGTGAGATCTCTTATCTCATAGATGGTACAACCTTCCATAGTGCACATGATACCTCCATCTACCTTGTTCATAGTCATGGGAGCCCCACCTCCTAATCCACCATCAATAACATAAGCAATAGATCCCATCGCTATGCAAGCATCTACGCCTCTTCAAAACAAAGTTTCTCCACTTTCCCAAGAAATCCCAACATTTGTAGCACAATTCGCAACACCACCATTCATCACTCTACAAACCAACATTCCACCCATCCCCTCTCAGCCCATTCAAAATGCAGCAACCAATTCACAGCATCAAAGCACCCAAATCTTTATGCCCATTACTCCCTTTTCCTCCACAACATACCCACAGCAAAAATAAGACTTCACCATAAGCATGCCACCTACCAAAACCTATAACCAACCCTTATTTCCACAAGGGCCTACTTTCCCCACTCTACCAACAACACACTCACAATGTATACCAATAGTTCTTCTGCAAGAATAATCCAACCCAAATCCTCCACCACCACTTCCTCAAAAAAATCAACCAGCACAAGGTGCTTCCTCATCCACTTTTCATAACTACCAAGCCGCCATGCAAGCCTTGGGCATCCCTACACAACAGCAGACCACCAATCCATTTACATCTTCCACAAAACAACCACAATTCAATCCCTTTGCCCCAGTGCAAATTCTTATCCCCCCAATCCCGCAACAACAACCAATCCTGCAACAACAACCTATTCAGCAGCAACAACCAATCCAACAACAAAAACCTCTTCCACAGAAACAACCCCAGCAATCCCAGCCACACATCACAAACCCCTTTGCTTCTCAAGGACAACCATAGTACAACCCTTTCATCGCTGCACCACCTCCTATTCAACCTACCCAGCAACCACAACCATCAGCGCAGAATCCCAATCTACTCATCGCACAGGTGCTACAACAAATTGCAAATCCTTTTGAAAGTATGCACTCCACCGCCCTATCTACCTAGTAGTAACAACCCAGCTATGCCAAGTACCTTGCTATGCTATCCTCCACTATCTCACAAGCAGTCCCTCCACCACACCAAACTAATATTCCCATCAATACCAACTACTTCATTCCACCAACCGGGGGAATTCCACCTCAAAACACCTATCCACCATCCTTTGGTAATATGGCACCACCACCCAATGCAATTGCACCATCGCCTCAGCTCACTTATCCAACACCTGAGTAGATACAAGCCAACTTCCAGCAGATACAACAACAACATCAAAAATTTCCACCTCCTCCACCACAATATTCCTCTCGGCTACAGTTCCCATCACCCCAACAACCTATGTATATTGACCAAACACTACAATACCCTCTACAAAATCCTTTGTATTTACCAGCTCCATTCGACTCCTATCTCATAAGCGGGATCAACATGCCAACAAATAACAATCCCCCACTAGCCAATTCAGAATGGGAGGAAATGAAGAATGCTCTAAAATAATTACTTGCTGGAATTGAAGCAAAGACCTTCAAATTTGAGGAAGTTTTTCCTTACCTAATTGATAGATCTATCACTGCCATACCCTTCCCAAAGCACTTTGAAACACCCAAGTTTGACAAATATTAGGGGAAGGGAAATCCTGTGAGGCACGTGACATAATTCTACATGGCATGCCAAGAAGTGTCCTATAGAGATAACTTCCTCCTGAGGATATTTCCCAAAAGCTTAGGAGGGACCACTCTTGAGTGGTTCTACAAGATCCCCTATGACACATTCTCTACTTTCCCTAAAATCTTAGAGAATTTTGTGGCCCAATACACACACAATGTTGAGAATGAACTATCCGTGCTCAATTTATGAAATTTCAAGCAAAAGGGAGGAGAGAGCTTGGCAGATTACCTTCATCATTGGTAAGGACTTACCACAAGGTTGTCCTATCAACCCCCTGAACAACATCTCATAAAGATCCTTTTTAATAATCTTCATCCCCAGCTTGCCTACCATATGCACATGAATTATATATAGACCTATCAGGACATCAGAATAAAAGGCATGGATCTTGAAAGAGGTCTTGTAGAAGATGGTGCCATCAAGCACTATAAAGAATCACAACCTAATAGAGGCAACAATGATCCCTCTATTTATTGGAACAAAAATAAGAATTTTGTAACTGATGGAGCCACTGACACTAAGAATGTCCAAATCATTGTGGCAAGTCCTCAAGCATCTGCTCCCACATACCAACAACCGCAATACTATCAGCAAAATACTGTAGTGCAGGCATTTAAAAAAACACCACACTATAAATAGAATTTGCCCACGCTAACCTATCACCAACCATAGTATCTGTAAGTTTCACCTCCCCCAACATATAACCAAGAAACCCAACACTAAGCCACACAATATAAAACCATACGTCCACAACAAGCTAACCAACCCAATTATCAACATAATCCCCAGCATTTCCAGAATCAGACTAATGCAATATCAATCTAATAGGGACAGAGCAGACCAAGAAGAGATCAAAATGTACCTAAGCACACACTCACCCCTTTGGGTGAACCCATCAATGTAATTTTATGAAGAATGGAAACAACAATCTTGATAGTATATCTTCCACTAACGCAACCTTTTGAGGACTCTTCTCCAAAACCGTAATGGTTCAATGCTAATGAATATAGTGACTACCACTGTGTTAAATGACACTCCACAATCAAGTGAATTAATTTAAAGCACTACATCCAAGACCTAATTGATCACAAGGATATTAAAGTAAATTCTACAAACAAAACCTCACGCAATAGCAATCTGAAGATCTACCAAAATGTGTTCCCAAACCATGCCAATAACACGGGACCTATTGATGCACACATTTCCTCAACATCCAATTAGGACAAAGGAAAACAAAGTGCTTATACCAGTAATAAAACCACCACTCATGTTGAGTATGGTAGCCTCATCAGTTACATAGCCCAAGTCAAGCCATCTGTTAATGCCATTCATATGAAAGGTGTCGATACTGATTGTGCTATTACCATGTATGTCACAGATGCATAACTGTTATAGGTGCTAGTATTGGCTCATCTTTTGGGGAACAATATAACTTATTAGAACATCTAGGGAATACACTTGCCCAAATATCTGTCTTGGATCTCTTGCACACATCACCCGTCCATCAAGAGATGTTGAATAAAGCTTTGCAAGATTCACGTGTTCCCAACAACATAGATCCCAGTCAGTCTCAAAACCTTTTGGGTAACTTATCCACATCTTATGCTATATATTTTAAACCCACTGACATGCCATTTTTTGAGCCTAATCATATCCTCCCTCTTTGCATCATCGTCATGGTCTGAAACTTTTTCATTAAGCGAGTCATGATAGATAATGGTTCGTGCATGGATTTATGTACTTTAAAATTTGTAAAGCAATTGGGATATACTAAAGCTAGTATCATGAATGATTTCATCACAATCAAATCCTATGAAAATCTAGAAAAAAAATCAAAAGGTACAATATCCTTGCCCATTCAACTAGGCCCAACAATACAAGAGACAATTTTCCATGTGGTCGATCTTGACCTCCCATACAACATCCTCATTAGACGCCTGTAGATTCACTCTATGCAGGCCATCCCTTCCACCTATCATTAGTGTATAAGGTTTCCACACAATAGAGTCAAGATCGCTATCCATCCAAATCCCAAGCCCTTTTCATACTGCCATGCATTGGAAGCCTCCCATCCAGATTCAAATCATTGTCCTGGGACTAATATTGGCACATCTGTCACCAGTTCCTCCACAACCCTTCCAAATGCAAACACCATCCTTCCATCCACTCTATCCACTATCAAAATAGACTACCAACGCTATGGAGAATACATTCTAACTTATGCCTTCAATGTTGGATCCCTCCCGGCTGATCCACATACACATGGGCGTCCATCAGGTTACATTGAGCCAAAGATGCCTGAACCAACGTAATTGGGTCCTATCACCTTTCTTTCTCTTAGCATTCTGAATATCCAGGAAATGACACTGGATATCAATAAATGGATCAAAAAATATCTCATACCTTTTGCAAGTGGCCTCCTAAATCATTTGAAACAAAAATATCCTTCCACCCATAAACTGGTCACTAAAAAGTGGAGCTATCAAGGAGGCAGACTAGGTCCTGAAGAACAAGGCATGAGAGTGCCCATTAAGGCGACTAAATTAAAAAAACACATTGGTTTGGGCTTTGAACATAATACATCTGGCCTTGGCCATTACACGACTGTGGGCACTAATGAAGCCAGTCTAACTTATCACATTCCCCTAGGAAATATATGCGAATTGAAAAACATCCTGGAAGAGAAAATTGTGAGAGCTTATGACAATATTGACGATGATATCTTCCTCGATAACTCCATCCTTCACCAATTATCCCTCCATTTCATTGACCTTCCACTCCTCCATCCCGAACTCATTAACTGGGACCAACCAAGCATCATCCCGATCGACGAGTTTGAAATCATGGCTGTGCTCCTAAGCTTCATGGGAGCTATAGATCAACAACCAGATTGGGGGAAGACTTCTACACATGTATACGCCTTGAACCTAGAAGCATACTTTGGGGGAGAGGAGGACTCTATCCACAAAATTGAAAAGAAAAATAAAAAAATAAAAAATGTATCTCTTAGTGAAAACCCTTCTAGGGCACTATTAGATCAGAAAAAAGAAAAAATAAAGGGCATATCTCCTAGTGAGAACCTTTATGAGGCGCTAGGAGATGCAGATTCTCTGATGACATTAATTTTCAAACAACACTTTCGGTAAGAATACACCAAAAGACATGACAAGAACAAATTGAAGATCAAATATTAAGAGATCATCAAAGATGATGAAGTACAAAGAGAACCAACGAAAAAACTTAGTGTGTAAACCAAAAATGCAATGACAGAAAGCTAAAGAGGAACCCGATGTGTAGGATATGGTGTAGACCAACAATATAGTTAAAGTGCAACAGACAAAAAAAAAACCAAAGGATAGTTAGAGCATAACCGACAGATAGAAATCAAAAGTCAGTTGCAGCCCACAAAAAGTGGATCTAACTTCCATGTCAGATAAAGCAAGTGTATTCTATTTATAGGATGTATATATTTTTTTAAATCCATTTCTTTAGGGAAAATATACATGAATTTAAGTGCTTTAATCAATCTAACTAATTTAAACACATAGACTAGGAGATCTAGGTACAAGTTGTAAACCTGATCTTAGAGTTAACATTGTTTTTATCAAAAATTGATGATGTCAATCCATCTATAAATAGATGATGAAATCATTCATTATTTTTGATGTGAATAGAGAGGAGAAGATGAATGAAGCCAACGAGCACATCTATGGATATGATTGAGATTTTTAAGAACAAGAATAGAAAAAGGTGAATCTGGTTATCTGAACCAAGAACAAAGCATACCGAGAATCAAAGATATTATTCAATCACAATTAGGTGATAATATTTTTCATTTAAAATAAATTGGATCAGTGAATCGAGTTATCTGAACCAAGAAAAAAGCATATTGAGAATCAGAGGTATTATTCAATCACAATTAGGTGATAATATTTTTCATTTAAACTAAATTGGATCTGTATCAGCAATATGAGATTGCATTTACCAGGTCAATTTGTAATTTTATATCATTCTAACAAGTGGAGCAGTGTAAAAATCCTTTCAAGGAAAGTGGATTTAACAGTCCAACAAAAAATCTCTTAATGGAGTGCACACTCAACAGTGTTGCTAAATTTCTTAACAGAGTAGACTTTAACAAGTCTCCACCAATACTCTTAACAGGGTAGATCATTAGAAGTGATCAAATTTTAAGCCTTAACTAGCCCCTTCCAATCTACAGATAGTGAAGATTTGGTGGGTGTCATCCCCACTATAGTTTTTACTTCCTTACAAGAGTTTTTTGTAATATTATATCTTGTGTTATGTGCCAACTTACTTTCATGAATGTTTATATGAATATTCACATGTATTTTAATGTTATGAATTGATATAACTCACATCAAGATAAAATATATCAGATTGAATGGATATACTATTGATTACAAATGTTAATTGATTAAAGGATACACAAAGTCTTAGAGGTACTTATTCACCCCTCCCCTCTTAGTACACACCTCCCATTGATCTTAATGTTGGTATCAAAGCTAAGTCTCTTCTTGGAAAGCTTAAAGGCTTAAGAGAAAAGATCATACAATGGAGAAGTACATACTTGATAAAAATATTGAGAATAAAAAGCTTGAAATTTAGATGTTCTTTGAACAGTATAAAGAAGCTAGAATCAACCTAAGATAGCTGATAGATGAAAGAAAGAATATGGCATCTCATTGTAATGAGATAGATTATCATGGGGAAGAGATACCAGATTTCTTTGAATCTTCAGGATCAACTACACGCAAAGCATAAGATACATCAAAAGAAAGCATTAGAAGCCTAACTAAAATTAATCTATATCTGGCTAGATAAGTTAAATCTCTACAAATTGGTCAAGAGACACAGATGGTAAGGATGATTGATTTCATGAACAATGATAGACAAGATGAGTAAGAAAGAACAATAGCTATTGATGATAGAAGAAAGATCACAGTAAAGCTACAAGAAAAAGAGTTTAAAATACAAAGACTTACAGAGCATCACCATAAGATTATAAATCAAATTATTCTTATGATTCAAGAGGCAAATAGATTAAATGTTGAACTCATTGAAAGAATAGAAGCTATCGGTGAACTGAGGGATGAGAATGAAAAGTTGAAACATGAAATAAGAGTTCAACAACAACATAATGAAATTATCAAGAAATCTGAAGAAAGCAATAAAAGAATGGATGATTTTCTTGAAGGACAACAAAGAGTCAACAACAATACTGGTCTAGGTTTTACTAAGAATGGAGAATCATCAAATCAAACTGATCCAAAGAATGTCTACACAAATTCAAGACAAAGAAACCTTAGATGTAATCAATTTGGAAAGAAATGCCATGCATCAAATATATGGAGAGGAAAAATGAAAGGTATTCCTAAATCTGCATCTTCTTTCATAGGATTCTGTTATAAATGTAACAAGAAAGGACATAAAGCATATGAATGTAAGTTTGATATAAACCAATTAAACAAGGAAACCTACATGGAACAATACTATCCTACATGAAAAATGAATGGGCACACAACTCTTGAATGCCAGAAAAAGAAAAGGCAAGCATGGAAGCCTAAAGGTCAAGAAACTCCCTATCAGTCGAAGAAGAGAGTCGGTAAGCAATATGTATGGGATTACAAAAATTGGAAAAATTGTACAACATGTGGAAGATATGGTCACATTGCTACAAACTGTATGAGACAGTGGACTAGAAAGTCTAGAGGCTGGACTAACCCTGGAATGACATGCTTACACTGTCATAAATTTGGTCATCTCAAGAAAGACTGCAGAGACCGAATGATAGAGAAAAGAACATATCCCAATAGACACACCATTGAAGATATCCAGAGAGCTAGAGACAAAATGTGGAGAAAAGATTCAAACAATGATGAAGCTAGAATGAGAAATGCAAATGGTGACACCCCATCCAATGGATATGGTGACATCACCACCCCCACCTAATCAGAAAAAGTAAGTATGGAACTGTATTAACCCAAGCTATTTATTTTACATCAGTTCCATAATATGTTGATATAAATGCCAAATTAGCATAAGAAAGATGCATCATGGTATTACTTTTTAAAATCTGTGATAACTATGATTTCAGGCATATATACCAAAACCCGTCGGTATACACACAAAACTAAGACTGCCTACACTGACTGACAAGAGTCGGTTAAAATAAAAGTTACTAAGTATAAACTGATCCTCTTTGGTAAACTAGTAAAGTGAACAAGTTGTTTGTGACACCAAAATGTATCGGTAAAAGAAAAAGGAATATCGACTACTCTGAAATGTTATGAGTGTCACCGAAGGAAAGTGAAGTCTATTTGTTTCTTTTTATGTTGAAATAGAAATAAAAAAACCCTCTTCCCTTTATGACTTTTTTATAGAGGAGTCACCTCCAAATATTTGTTAAAGCAAGAAAAGGACCAACTAACAAGCACTCTCTTAATACTTCTGCTCTTCAGGTCCTACTACACCAAGGGAGGGATACCATGTTATACCTACTACTATATCCAATCTATTACTATCAAGTAGTAATCTCACAATGACTCAACATGACTAGGAGATACTAGATAATTGGCTAATTATTCATTGAACATCAACCTTGAAATGGAGCATGAGATCAAAATTGTAACAAACTTACACAAATGTATACTTAGTGGATTTCAAATGTTTACTTATAGAAAAACATAGTCAATGTGAAACTAGATATGCAAATAAAACAAAACTTATCAGCTTCAGATCAATGCTTTATCCATTGGGCTATATAGTCTGACTCAGATATAGTATAGTGAAATTAATGTTCACCAAAGATTTCAAATCATAATACAACCATCCCAAAACCCCTACTACTTATAGAATCCTAGCACATGTCAGATGAATCTATGCATAAATCAAAGCCTAATTTAATATGATCCTAGATCAGAACTCTCAAATAAGTATATAAACATAGAGAAAACTATGCTAATGAATCAGAAAATTCATAACTCATATGACACATAACACAAGAGAGATTAGAATCTAGATCTTTGTACTAAATTTAGAAAATCTTATTTTATTATACAAAAAGTACTCAGAGATAACCTCTTCAATAGCCTGCAAAAGATCTATCAACCTTTTATTTTTGACTTCTTACACTATCTAGTATAAATTATGCTATCTTTCCCCTCTTGACTGAAAACTTTACGAATGGTTTACAATACCAATTTTCTAGACCCTTCCAATGATCTTGGAAATACTTTTATACAAGAGGATTGCAACAAGCTTCAGATCATTTGGAATAAGGACAAAATTAATGACTCACTTAAAAGATAAACTAGCTAATAGAGTGATAAGCACTCTTGTTACAATAGTATTTGACAAATTTTGTCTTTTGGCCGCTTGGTACTTGCAACTTTTTCATCATTGTTTTGAATGAGCCATCTGGAGTCTATTGTGCTTGATATTGGTGATGCAGGATCTTTACTTTACCTATATCATCCAATCGGTTAGGCCTCATCATCCACCTACATGTTCTCTCCTTCTTCTGGATCAACTAGTGTGTACTTGTCTTTCCAAGAGGCATACGCCTCATCTCTCGGCCAGTTGAAATTAAGAACCTCATCCTTTCTGTTGTTAATCTCCATCTAGTCGTCACTTGCCTTCTCAATCTCATTTGACCAAAATCTAAAAAATGCTCTGACTTTACCTACTATCTCAACTGTTTGAACAAACAACAATTTACTTTCCAGGGTAATTGTACTATTTGTTCTTACTGATAGTGCCTCATTCATTTTACTATTCCATATTGCTTCATCTTTGATATCTCCATTTTTCTTAAAGAAATTTGGGAACATCTAATACCGGTCCTTTGAATATTCTCTTTTCAGGGCCATTACCTTTCTTATAACAATGCTCCTTCTTATGTCTATGTCCATGAGTATTTTAACACATTTATGAGTGCCAGTCAAAACAATGTCAACATCATTTTCCCTTTTGCAAGTGGTCTGGAAGAACTTCAATTATCCTCCCTTTCCTTTCCATTTTTTTACCAATTGGTCCAAATTATCTTTTTCTGCATTGTATTCATTCATCATGCTGACGATTTTCTTTCCTTGTGCATAAATGGTAGTAGGAACAAATTCATGGGTACAATGCATAAGGGTGTTGTGTATTTTGTCTATATATTTCTGTTTCACCCATGCCTTTGCTTCTTTGAAGGCTGTAAAATATTCAACCCATTCTTTCTTTTGCCTCTCCAGCTCTGCTCTTTCACCAATTAGTCTTTCTTTTTCTTTCTCAACCTCCTCTAGTGTGGTTAGGTTTGATGGTGCAGGGAAGGAGGATAAGTAATAATAGGAATTGATGAGGATGACTAGTGGGGGTCTTGTATAATCCTCCTCTAAGGGAAAACTTGAAATTTTTGTCTTCCCTCTAGGAATGCAATCCAATCATCCTTTTGAATATATTTAATCCTTTCATCATTATAAGCCTTTAGGATAAATTCATATTTTTGTGTCAGTCTCTTAAAAGAATCTTGTTGCCTCTTAGCTACCTTGAAGCTTAATTTTGTAGTTTGGAGAGTAAGGTTAGCTGCTTCCACCCCTGAAGTCTCTGAAACTCTTTTTTCTATGAGGCTACCTATATCTTCGGTGTAATCATCCTCATTAGTTCTCCTTTTATATTTCCTCTTTAAGGACCATATTGCTAGTGCTGCATGATCTTCATTGAACTGGGCACCAATTGATGTCCCACTAGTGTGCAATGGTTCGGCCTCTTTCCTCACAACATCAAACACAATGGCATTAGCCAAATCCCACTAGGGTAAGATGAGGACTCCTTTTTTCTTTACCAACTCCTTATCCTCCTCAAGGGTTATCTTGTCAAACTTGGTCATCATTCCTTGTTTTACTTCTTTCTCAATGTCTTCTTTTCTCTTGTTAGGTTGATCTTCTTTCAACTTTATGAACTCTTCCTTGAAATTATCAATGTGGAATCTCCACAAGAATTGAATGAAGGCCCTAGCCTTAGCAAAATTGTCATCAGAAAAGAATTTCTCACTAGCCTGTTTAGTTACAGGGTCCAGCTCTTTTCCTGCAAACTCTGCAACTCTAAGATCCAGAGTTGCATGCTTGGGTGTCTCTGGGACTCCCTCTTGTAGCTCCTGGGATGTGACTAAAACATGCCCTGTAGTTCCCATCTTGACCAATTTCTCTTCAATAGCTTGATCATCCATCTATAGAGGAGACTAAGAATGAGAGTATATATCACTTGATTGATTTTTTCCTTCCACCTTCTACCTCTTTGGAGATGGCATTGTTTGAGCACTAGTATCTACTAGCCTCTTTCCCTTTTGGAAATAAGTATTATCAATCTTAGGTATGATTTTACTATACCCTCTCCATTGGTAGATCACATAATTTTGAGGTGGGACTACCCTTCCCTGTGTGAATCTACTCAGAATAGCCTTAGCTTTTTCTGGCTCAGTCTCCATCACTTTCTTCTTCTTTTGGTCAAGGGTTTACATTATATCTTCAAACATGGTCATCAAAGATTCAATCTTCTTGGCCCAAGGTGAAAATACCTTCAGGGGATCATAAGATATGTCAACAATTGTGAATAAAATCCAAATATTTTTTATACATGAACCATTTTTCTTTCTTGATCTCTTGTTCATTCAGATCAAACTCATTCCTTATGATGTCCTCTGGGAAATTGAATTGGTGATCTAGTGCTAGGCACTTGGTTCTCTTCATGAACATGTCAATAATGAAACCCTCATTATTTGCACACCTTGACACAGATGTTGCTAAATGGTATGGCTCAAATTATTTATCAAATTGTGTATAACCCCCCTTTATAATGATAAAGTGATGGGCTCTGGTGAGGGTAGGGAAAATGCTTCCCTTCATTTTTCCTATTAAGGCTTCTTCTCGTAATCCACCTAGTTGCCTCAAAATATATGCTATACCAATCTTTAGTGGCACTCTATAAGGAAGAACATTTGGGGTTCCCCTAAAACCATAAACTCTGATGACTATGGAGATAGGGTATAAAATAAGATCACCCCAATTATGAACAATTTTTCAGTTCTGGAGCATACTCTAAAGGTCTCAAGAGTCTCATTATATTTGTGCTAATTCTAGGGTCTTCTTTACATAATAATGATTTAAGCCTAAAAAAAAAAGATCTATCAAAGTTTATGTAGCTGGCATCCTTTATGTCCCAAGATAAATCAACACTCCATAGTTGAATAGGAAAATCCTCATCATCTTGCAACTTAGTGAGGTCCATTTCTTCTTCAAATAAATCAGCACTATTAAACAAAATCATATGCATCATTAAAGAGTACCATCCCATTGGCTTGAGTATCTTCTCATCCTTGATGCCTATCAGACCCTCATGCATTAACTCAACAATGTAGGAAGCATAATCAACAACTACTGACAGGTGGGGAGGCAAAATCTGAACAACCATAAGCATGAGGTGGATATGCATTTTTGTTTCCTCATCTTCTCCTAGCACATGGGATAAGGATCTATACATTATTCTAGCCTTGCTATTGAAATAGTCCATTTTAAAAGGCTCTAGTGTATTTGGACATACAACAATCAAATCCCCTATTTTATTAAAATATCCTTTCAAAACCTCATTTCTATAGCACTCCTTCAGAGTTTGGTACACTTGTTTGAAATATTCAAAATCAATGTCATCCATTTGAATTGAGAGGTCGCTTAAACTGAATACCTTTCTAATTTCATCAACTGTGACAGTCAACATCACATTCCCCTTTGTATCTCTTAAAACCCTAGATACTCTTTCATATGTATTGGCTATCAAAGTAAATAGTTCTATATCCATAAATACTCGAGGCACTATCAATTTACCCACATATAGATCCCATATGTTGCAATCTGGGGAAGGAGCATTCCTTTGGCTATAAGGAGTCTTAAATAAATTTAAACTACTTGTACTAGTCTTGGGTTCTTTTACCCATCTATCTGTATTATACAAACCCTCCCCGACTCTAAAACAGGGATGTGCTGGAACTATTCTCTTAATCTGGGTAGCATCACCTGTGGACCCACCCAGCTACTATAGAAGGTCATCTCATATATTTCAAATCTTTATGTTCCACCTTACCATAGAATTCAATCCTAGGGGCCATTTTTTGAATCTAGGGATTCTTACGAGAATGATATTCAGATTAAAATAACAATTCTAAGACCTTTTCAAATTCCAAATATTACTGAAAGCATAAATTTCTACTGTATCACAGAAGACTTACCCGTTCTGCAATTTTGTCGTAAAGAGCTCAATATCACTACAATTTTGATCTTCGTTTGAATGACTTTGATGATTTACGACAACTTCAAGTTTAAGCGGCCTCAATCAAATCAGTCTTTCACATTGAATTCAACTGAAGTAGCTACACACTCTGTAATCAATTCGCTTGGTTCAAAACTCATGGCTTAACGAGTCAGTGACGACCATTTTAAGAAATTTGAATTTGGACCATAGATCTTCAACAACATCTCCTTCATTTGGCGGCTGTCATTTCTTCTTGCAAACAACTATTCATTTGGGACATGTGTCAGCACAACTTGATCGCTTAAATGATAGATCTCGTACATCTTCTCCTTAAGTGATCAAGTCAACCATCAGATTTATCTTAACCTGGTTACAAGTTATTTCACCTTGAGTTTATTGACTGCGGCTGCATTGTCATCAACTTGGACACGCATCAACACCTCTTAATGGCTTAGACGCTAGATCTCATGCATCTTTTCTTTAAGCCATTAAGTGAGTCATCTAATCTCTTTAGTAACTACACCTTCTTTAACATCATCTCTGCACTGTACAAGCCCCACCCTTTCTCCATGTGTCACCATGACTTAATTTCATACCCTTTAGATCTTGTTCACTTTTCCTTTAATCGATTAAGTCAGCGATTAGATCTTCTTCAAACTTTCCACCTTTAATCTGCAGTCACCTTCACCTTTAGTGGAATACATGTCATCAAATTGGACACACGTCATCATGGCTTAATGGATTAATCAGTAGATCTTTCACATCTTTGGGATAAGCCATTAAGTTATCTGTTGGATCAAAATAAATTTGTCTGCACTTTAATCAACAGCTGTTCATAATATTCAGACCCACCAATTGCCACATTTCAACACCGCTTAATGGATTAACTAATAGATCTTACGCATCTTAGCCATAAGAGATTAAGTCCACTATTAGATTTGTTTGTGCTTTAATCTCCATCATATTGCCTGCGACAGGGCCCATGTCACTCCAAATACATGTGTCACTCAAACTTAATCGATTAAAGGATAGGTGTTGATCATGTTGGGAATAAGCGATTAAGTCTACCATTCGATGAGACAAGATCTGCCCACTATTTAACTGGCACCCTTTGTGATCATTGGACCCACCAAAGACACGCATCGTGATGGCTTAATGGCTTAAACAATAGATGTCAAGAACTTTAGGATTAAGTGATTAAGTGGGCCGTTAGATCAAA
The DNA here is from genome assembly GCA_018584345.1 of Thuja plicata. Lineage (NCBI taxonomy): Eukaryota > Viridiplantae > Streptophyta > Pinopsida > Cupressales > Cupressaceae > Thuja > Thuja plicata. The sequence goes on from MU227288.1 coordinate 2,095,719, forward strand.
ACATATTAGTTTGATAGATAATGAATTTAATTAAAACATTTGTGGACTTAGAATTAGGAATAATATGGGAGGAAAGTGTTAGGTTACTCACGACTTACTGAATATGAACATTTTAAAAGGAACCCATGTGAGACATGAATATAAGTGGCAAAAAGTAAGATGAAATTATAAACCATTTTGACGCTTAGAGTTTTAGGATCAAATTTTACACTTTGAGACATGAGACAAGGGTTTTTCAAGTATCCTCATAAAACTCTTCGCAAAAATAGACCAGGGACTTCATTGTTTGCAAAAAAATTAACCAAAAATAATAGTGTCTCTTTCTAGGGATGAATACCTCTTGTAGGTGTTACAAGAACTCAGAATCTCAGGGAAAGCAGACCAACCTACCGAAAAACAAAACTACCACACAACAAGAAAACAAACTAAACTAAGACAGAAAGAACACACTTGCAGAAACACACTATGTACACAATCCTAATGTTCATGGATAATTAGACTTCATGAGAAGTATAAATTCAAGAAATTTCCATGAACTGGCAGTTCTAAAATATTTTTGGTAAGATCTTTTAATAAATATGAGTTTTTCCCATACCTTTCATGGACAATATAAGGTCCCAGCCAAATTGGTTCAAATTTTCCATGCTTTCCCTTATCTTCCAACATTCCATTCCACATGAGAAGATAATCTTCCACATCAAACTGTCTTGAGACTTCCTTCTTTTCATACAATTTATTCACCTGCAATTGAAGTTTTTCATTTTTTAAAGAAGCTTCCCTCCTGGCTTCATCTAATTCCACCAAGTCATCAATTCTGAATTGCATGTCATTATCAATATCATTATCATAAGTCTAAACAGGCTTGTACATATGCATAAAATTCTTTTTGGGGCAATCTTTCTTGGATCCCATAAACTAGATCAAAAGGTGCACATCCTATGGCCTTTTTTTATGTCACCCTATTTTCCCATAAAACCAATGTTAAATTTGATACCCATGCCTTCTTGTTTGTATCTAGAACTCTTTTAATAATCTTGAGGAGGCTCTTATTAGTGGATTTAGCTTGGCCATTTCTTTGTGGGTGGTAAGGTGTAGAGTAAGATGTCTGAATACCATAATCAGCACAAAATTGACATATTCCTCAGATTTAAAACACATGACATTATCTGAGATTATCTTCTCTAGGAATCCAAATCAAGTAATTATGTTCTTCAATAAAAAATAATCACCACTTTACTTGTAGCTCTCTTAGTGGGGATTTCTTCCACCCACTTAGTAAAGTAGTCTATAGCTACAATGATCTATGAATGTCCTACACTAGACTTTGTAGCTATCTCTCCTATAAAATCAATACCACATTGCTGAAAAGGGGCTTGAACTTCCACTGGTGTGACGGGTACATTACCTGAGAATTTTATCTTACTAGAGAAATTTTGGCAAGCATCACATCTTTTAACTAGTTGATAAGCATATTTAAAAATAGTTGGCCACCAAATCCCTACACTCAAAATCTTATGTGCATTAGTCTTGGCTACATAATGGCCACCACACACTCCATTATGAATCTCTTGTTGGATCTTGTTTGCTTGTTCTTTATCAACACACTTCAATAAAATTCCTTCAGGTTTCCTCCACCACAACTCATCTCTGATCAAGACAAAACGAATTACTTGTAATTTTAATTTTCTTTTCTTATTCTTAGCCATGCCCTGTGGATAGTTCATTCTTTGAAAATAATAAATAATGTTAGTGTACCAGTCACAATGGTCAAGGTTACAAATGAAAGGTATATGTTCTTATTCTAGGGTATTAATGTGATTAGCATCCAAGTTTGAACTAGCCATCAATTTGGCTAAACCCATCCCTCTAACCAGTTTAGTGATTTGGATTTCTATATTGAACTCTTGAATCCTTTTGATCCATCTGCATCTCTTTCCTAACATCGCTTGTTGAGTAAAGATGTCCTGAACCACTGCTGAAGTAACATAAGCCACTACAATAGCAGCTATTAGATAAGATCTAAAAGCTTTCACAAATTTTACTAATGCATAGGCCTATTTCTCAGTTGTATCATACTTGAGCTCTGCAACCTGTAATGATTTTCTAAAAAAGGCAATAGGCTACTCAAACCCTTCTTCATTTTTCTGTAACAACACAGCAGCAATAGTGTGACAAGATGCAAATGAAAAAATATTCATGGGCTTTGAATAATCAGGAGTTCTCAAGATAGGGGCATCCTTAATAGCTTTCTTAATCTCTTGAAAAGAATTGGTGGCCTCCCCATCCCATTCTATTTTAGCATCCTTCTTTGACATCTTTGAAATTGGTCTACCTTTTTTAGCAAAGTTAGTTACAAACCTTCTGAGAAAATTTACCCATCCAAAGAAGGACTGAATTCCCTTGAAATTTCTTGGGATGGGAACTCTATCAATATAAGCTACCCTATCTAGGTCAATTCTAACCCCTTCCTTTGAAAAAATGTCACCTAATAGCTTACCTTTTGTCACCCCAAAGATGCACTTCTTGGGATTGAGAGAAATCCCAAATTCTAAGGCTCTTTCAAAAATATTTTCCAAGTGCTCACAATGTTTCTCTTCCTTCTTTGAATAGGCTGTGAGATCATCCTAATATACCTCAAGAAATTTTTGTAGGAAGTCTGAAAATGCAACATCCATGGCCCTCTAGAAAGTAGCCCCAACATTCATTAAACCAAAAGGCATCCTCACATACACATATGTTCCCCATGGTGTGGTAAAAGCAGTCTTAAACTGCTCTGACTCTTTGACCATAATTTGGTTATACCTAGAGAATCTATCCATCATGGACATGAGTTCACATCCACTAACTCTCTACAACATATTATCGATGTTGGGGAGAGAATAATTATCTTTTAAGGAAGATATGTTCAAATTTATGAAATCCACACACAACCTGATATCCCCATTCTTCTTTCTAACAGGGACCAGATTAGAAACCCAGGAAGAATTCCTAATGGGTTTGATTATCCCAGCATCTTTCATTTTTTTAAATTCCTATTCCATTTTAGGCCTAAGGGTGGGATTTATGGGTCTTTGTGTTTGCCTAAAGGGGTTGGCATCTTCTTTTAATGGAATTTCATGTTGAAACAATTCCTCATTATATGCCCTTAGGTCATCATATGTCGTAGAAATTTTTTTTTTGTACTTCCTTAAAAGACCAGTCAGATCCTTCTTCACCTTGGGTGACATTTTCTTACCAATAAATAATTTCTTAGGAATCTCTTCAGTTCCCACATTAAACTCCTCCAAATCTTCAGATCTATTTACATATGTAACAGAGTATGGTCTGTCCTTACTATCAAAGGCCCTCTCCAAAATAGCTAGTCCATTTGGGACTTTATTTGATATTAGATGCAATATTTCCTTCCCCAAGACAATATCATTTCCATCAATATTTTTCACATACTTTTTGAAATCTATCTCTTTGTTGTCAAGACCTGCCTCACAATACAAAAAAAAATCTCAGAATATCTACATCATCATCAAACACTTTCCAGCTATCCACATTGTCTTTTATTGAAGGCCTATTCTAAACTTCTAGTTTAGAAATTCCAGTAAAAGTAATGTCTTCTTTCCTTAAAGCAATGTTGGCTAACAAATCTGCCATTATGCTTTGGCTCCTATCCACCCAGTCAATACTGAATGCATTAAAACTTTCTAACTCATCCCATATTGCATTTAGTTACTGCTTCAATCTATGGTTCTTTGATGCATATTTAGATTTGATTTGAGATACCACTAGCTCTAAGTCTCCAATAACTCTAATGCATTTGATTCCATGCCTTGCATCTAGTCTCAAACCTATCAACAGAGCCTCATATTCTGCCACATTATTTGTACAATTAAACAACAGAGAAAACAAAAAATTGAAGGTTTTTCTAGAGGGAGATATCAACAAAACTCCAGCACAAGCCCCCTCCCTAGAATTGGCACCATCAAAATACATTATCCATAACTTAGTCTATTCAGATAAGTTACTTACATCTTCTGACAATAATGCATGTTGTGATCCTATTATAACTTGACTTTTCTGTACTTGAAATGACCCCATTTAAGTATCAAAGAAACAATTCATGTTGTTATCATCTTGTTCCTCAATCATATGAGGATTTCTAGTTTCCCTTGATACTTTGATATTTTCACCATTTATGTTAAAAGTGAAAAATGATAAATCACATTGAATGCTTCCCCCCATAGATGCACTCCATTTTCTTGAAAATAACATTCCATATTGGGGGGAATGTCTACAACTAGCACACTCATAGTTAGCACTTTATCTGGGAATGCTACCAATTTATAAGGCAAATCCTTAATAGTGTCTATGACAGGCACTTGTCTGGAATCCATAGCTTGGAATCTCCCATGTGGAGTGTATGACATGTAATTGATTGAATGTTTGATAATGTTAAGTTGAAGATAATACAAGGCATTAAATTAGTTAATGGTTTGTATTGTCATTGATGTCAACTTGAATTCATCTGAATGGTCATGTACATAATGAAAAGGACTTCAGAGAATCAATGGAACAAAGGTTATGCTTTTAGAAATGCATAAAAGTCAAGTATTCACTAAGTGATAGATAACACCAACGAAGTGCACACCATAGGTAAAGGAAAAGAAGAAAAGTCATAGTGATACCCGATGAGCAGAAGACAATGTTGCCCGATGAAGCAAAAACACATGATACCTGACGAGCAAAAGACAGTGTTTCCTGACTAGTAAAAATCTAATGATGCTCGATGAACACAGATCCCAAAGCTAACTGGAGTCACACCAATGAAACTGTCAGTTGTCACCGACAACTAACTATAGAGTTGACTGACAGAATAGAGAGTTCAGAAAATGACAAAATATCTAGTTGGCAAGAGCTAAAGATAGACTTAACTAGTTGTTTTCTTTGTTTTATTCCACCAGAGTTAAGTGATTGATTTAAAGAAGATTTGTACAGTTGGCAAGAAGATAACTATGAGATAAATTAGGAGTTATGCCTTAAATAAAATTGGCTGGATTATTTTTCATGCCAAGAATCGAGAATCAAGAAATAGTGAATATCATGTCTATATAAGAGACAAGCTTAATGCATTTACGAATGGGAATAAGGGGAGTGAATAGAAAGAGGATGCTGAAGAGAAACTAATGAAGAATAACTTCATACAGTCCTGATCAATCAAGCTGAAGGAGAGCTAAAGGATTTTGCAGACACCGATGAATAGTGAAGCACAGCATCACGAAGCAGAAAGTGTGGAGCACAAAGAATTAAATTGATACATTGATCAGAGAGGTAATGTACTTAAATAGATCTAAAAATGTGAAATTCAAAGTTGCATCATGAACAGGCCATAGTGTTTCAGTTTAACCATTGAAGCATCAAGTCTCTTAACAGAGTAGGACTTAACAGTCTTCTATATATTGAGGTACATCCCAAGGAGTGCCAAAAAGGTTGATTCATGAAAGTAGCATTAGAATTTCCTGATACCTATTGACAGTCTAAGAAGGAGGCTGATTCAAGGATGGTAGCAATAGATGCCCGATAATAAGTAACAACCTCTATATATAAAATCCTCTAACAAGGTTGCACTTAATAGTGTGTTTGTAACCTTTAACAGGGTTGGCTCCTAACAGGGCTCACTTCAGAAGAGTGAAAATTTGGGGTACTGGTCCCAGTGTTTTTTCCCTTAACAGGGTTTCCACATTAAAAATTCATGTTTTATGTGTGACTGATTCATTTCTTTATTTTTTTGTATCTGACATAGTTAACACTGGGTTGATCAGTATACTCTACTTATTTACTGAGTTTCAGTAAATAGTTATACTTCTTACCGGTAATCAAGGAGAATAAGGACAGACAACAAAAACCAATAGACAGTTAAATCATTATAAGTATTTCATGGCATGCATCTTGTAGGGACTTAATAATCTGAGGTTTATTTGATTGGTGGCTAAATGTTTTAAGGATACAATTTTGAGGCCACTGATTCACCCCCCCTCTCAGTTATTACTAACAATTGGTATCAAAGGTTTTGTGCTTAGAAAGGAAGGTTTCAAGACCTAAGTCAATATCACAAGATGAATAGATGAGATATGCCCAAGTTGAACAAAGACAACTTTGCTTCATGGAAAAGCAGGATAAGACTCCACTTATCAGGTATTGGTAATGATGTTACTCAATTCCTAGATATTGAATATGTGTTTCCTACAGGAGTATTGATGGTAGATCAATTGAGAGATAAGCATGAACACAACTGCATGGTTATAGAGCTTCTTCCTCAATCTTTGATGCTGAATTTGAAGATGTCAAGGATTGCAAAATTTTAAAGAAGATGTGGGACAAACTGAAGCTTGTACATGGAGGTGATACAAATGTTCTGAGAGCCAAGGCAGAAATCCTTAGTGGAAAATTTGATGATCTCAGAATGAAAGAAGAAGAAAACATCACACAGTACAACACAAGGATAAAAGAAGTAGTCAATGCTATACGAGGAGTTGGAGGTACACTTGAAGAGGAGATAGTGGTAAGTAAAATCTTAAGAACCTTACTGCATGTATATGCTATTAGAGTTTCTACCATTCAAAAAATGAGAGTAGTAGAAAATAATACATTTACTCTTGATAGTTTAATTGGTAGAATGATTTCATTTGAGATGAATAACTTTGATAATAGTGTCTTACCAAACTTAGAGTTTGCATTTAAGTCTTCTATGAGAATAAGAAAATCAAGACATATACACACATCTAGAAGAGATAGTGAAAGTGAAAGTGAAGAAAATCTAGGTGAAATAGAAGCACTTGTGGCTAGAAGAATGTAGAGAGGAAAAGGTAAACACAAAGGCAAGTTACCACTTATATGCTTTAAATATAAAGAGATTAGACACTTTGCTGTAAGATGTCCTAATAGAAGAAAAGATGACAGAAGTAATGATAGATCTTTTGAGAAGAAATATGATAGAGGTGATAAAAAAGATTACAAAGGTTATTGACAATCACAAAGAAGAGATACCTACGACTACCAAGATCAAGGCAAGAAGGCTAGCTACCTAGCTGCTTGCAAAGATGAAGATACTGACACCGAACCTAATGAAGACATCAAGATGGTATTTGTAGTTGTGAAGGATTATTCAGATGAAGATGAAAGGTATGTAGAAACTACACTCATATCTAAGGTTAGCAGGAATTACATCTAGATTATAGATAGTGGCTGCACTCACCACATGACCAGTGATAAAGAAAATTTTAACACTTTTGAGTATTATAATGGTGGTACAGTAAGAATGGGTAATGATACACCTTGTCCAGTTGAAGGTAAAGGAACTATAATGCTGAATAACCTGATTAAATGTGAAAATGCTTATTGGGTAAAAGGATTGAATTATAATCTGCCGAGTGTTTCTCAACTGAATATTTTAGGTCACAAAGTAGCATTTGAGAATAAAAAGGCAAAGATCTTCAATGAATTAGGAAAACTGTTTGGTACCGATGAACATACTAAATGTAACTTATTTTATCTGAATAATACTAACACCACTTGCTTAATGACTAGAAACAAAGACATATGGTTGTGGCACAAAAGATTATGTCATGTGAATTTTGACAACATGATGAAAATAAGTAGAAGGAGAAATGTAAGAGGCTTACCAACGATGACAAAGCCATACAACATCATGTGCAAGAATTGTTAAAAAGGTAAAATAACTGAGTCTAGTTTCAAAATTAAAACCCATACATCTGATGACATTCTAGAATAGTCCATACTGATTTATGTGGACCAATGAGAACAAAGAATTATTATGGAGATAGATATTTTAATCTCTTTGTTGATGATTACTCTATAATGATCACAGTTGTGTTTTTAAAAGATAAATTTGAAGCATTCAAGATGTTTAAATGGTATAAGGCTATGGTACAGAAATAAAGTGGTAAGTATATGAAATGTTTGAGATCAGATAGAGGAGGATAATTTATATCAGATAAATTCACTAATTTTTGTAATGAGAATGGTATAAAAGATAGGTTTCTGCACCAAGAACACCACAACAAAATGGGATTTCTGAGAGAAGAAATAGATCAATAGTTGATTATGCTAGAACACTAATGATAGAGAAAGGAATAACCCAAATATTCTGGAGGGAAGATGTCAGTACTATTGTCTACACACTAAATAGAGTACAATTGAAGCAAGACACAAAGAAGACACCTTATGAGCTATGGTATGGTAAAACAACCAATGTAAGTTACTTCAAAATCTTTGGTAGTCAATTTTATGTCTTAAAGGCTGATAGAAATGGAAAGCTTGATGCCAAGAGTGATGAAGATATTTTTTTGGGGTATTCCACCAAGAGTAAAGCTTATAAATGTCTCATCAAGGCTTCTAACAAAATTGTTGAAAGTGCAAATGTAAAGATAGATGAATTTGTAGAAAAGAATGAGCTGGAAAGCACAAAAGAACTAGAGGACTACAACAAGTTTGTATACTGTGAAGAACCCAACACTCTACCTGAGCAATAGTGCTTAATTCTAGAACAACAGAATGTTGGAACTGACGGTCAGACTGCTGTTACTGACAATCAAGATAATAATCAAAATAATGTGCAAGGTGATGAAGAACAAAATGAAGATCAAAATAACAATCAAGCTGATACACAAAGAGATGTACCTATACTTGCAAGATATGTAAGAAGGAACCATCTAGAGATCTAGATCATAGGAGATAAGAAAGTTGGTACAAGAATAAGAAGTAATTATTTAATTTGTGAGTTTGAGCCAAAATCTATTAATGATGCACTAGATAATGAGGAATGGATAAGTGTTATGAATGATGAGATTGAACAGATTGAGAAGAACAAGACATGGTCACTTGTGCCAAGACCAGATGACAAGAATGTCATTGGTACAAAATGGATATTTAGGAATAAGCTGAACAAGAATGGAGAAGTCATAAGGAACAAAACAAGACTAGTATGCAAGGGGTATGCACAAGAAGAAGGTATAGACTATGGAGAGAACTTTGCACCCATTTCTAGGCTAGAAGGATTAAGAATACTACTTGCTTATGCTACATTAAAAGGATTTAAAGTATATCAAATGGATGTCAAGTCAGCATTCCTAATTGGAATACTTGAAGAAGAGGTATACATTGAGCAACCAGAAGTGTTTGTCGATCCAGACAAGAGAAACATGGTATGTAGACTTCAAAAAGCCTTGAATGGATTGAAACAAGCTCCTAGAGCCTGGTATGAATGACTTCATTCCTATCTTATAAGTATTGGATTTGTAAGGACTAGTGAAAACAATAATCTTTATTTGAAGGAAGATACTGATGCTAACACTTT
>MU227288.1:2105132-2128321 GCA_018584345.1 Thuja plicata
TGCTGAAATATTTGTTGATGACATCATATTTGGAGGCAATGATATGCTATACAAATCATTTTCTAATGAGATGAGAAAAGAGTTTGAGATGTCTATGTTTGGAGAGATCAAGTTCTTTCTTGGTCTATAGATCATTCAACAAAGTGAAGGTATTTACATTACATGGTCCAAATACATCAAAGAGGTCCTGAAATTATTCAAGATGGAAGATTCCAAACCAATTGGAACACCGATGGGTACTAGATGTATGTTAACAAAGGAAGACAAGACAACAAAGGTAAATCAGACTTTGTACAGATCAATGATTAGAAAACTCATGTATGTTGTACATACTAGACTAGATATTGCACATGTAATAGGAATTGTTGCTAATTTTTTGCTAACCCCTAAGAATCACATATGACTACTATGAAAATAATTCTAAGATATCTAAAGAATACTGAGGAATTTGGCTTATGGTATAAAAGAGAAGGAAAATTTGAACTTAAGGTGTTTACCGACACTGATTGGGCTAGAAATCTTGATGACCAGAAGAACACAACTGGAGGAGCATTCTTTATGGGTGACAGACTTGTCACATGGATTAGCAAGAAGCAAGGATGCATCTCTTCATCTATTGTAGAAGTAGAGTATGTTGTTGCTGCTACAAATTGCTCAAATATTGCATGGATCAAACAGTTGCCGGAAGGTATGCATATGAAGATCTCAGAACCAGTAATTAACTATTGTGATAACACCAGTGTAATAAACATTTCCAAGAATCCATTCATGCATGAAGAGACTAAACACATTGCCATCAAGTATCATTATGTGAGAGAACAAGTTCAAGAAAAAGAGGTGATACTTGAGTATGTGCAATCAAAATAACAATTAGATGATATCTTCACCAAGCCACTACCCAAGGATACATTTGAGTACTTGAGAAAGAGACTAGAGGTCAAACCCTTGTCTACCAGTCAGTATTATGACTGAAGGCTACATCAGCCTACATATTATCAGAATATCATTCATGTTGACGCAATCAAATAGATGAACTTCAAAGACACATCTATATACAGACAGGTATATACTAGAACTGAGCACCAGAGCATATTGTTGTATTGCTAATGGATAAGGGAAATTCAAGGAATATATTATGGATGGAGAGAAAATATTGTTTGACATGAATGTCAAATATTTGTAAGATATTTGTTTTGCATTTTTGTCAAAGGGGAGAGAGATTATCCATATTATATATTATCACATTCTTTTGAAAAAGGGAGAGACATTATCGATTATCAGATTACTCCAATAGGGAGAGATTATATCCTAAGGGAGAGAAAGTTGTATAAAAGATTACACAAAGTGAGAGTTGTTTAAAAGAGAGAAAGACATCACAAAATAGAGAACAGTCAAAGGAGATAATTTGACACAAGAAGAGGACTCAACACATCAGAAGACAAAGAGATGCAAGAATCAAATCTAAGCTAAAATAGAGCTTACTAAAGATCAGACATTTATCAGTTATCAAAATAAAAAGATTGGTAGTTTGACGAATCTCAACTATTGTATTAGAAATACTATAGTGTGATAATATAGTATGTTTCCATCAATGCCAAAGGGAGAGATTGATAAAATGTAGCTGATTGAATGTTTGATAATGTTAAGTTCAAGATAATACAAGATATTAAATTAGTTAATGATTTGTATTGTCATTGATGTTAAATTGATATCATCTGAATGGTCATTTACATAATGCCAAAGAATTCAGAGAATTAATGGAACAAAGGTTATTATTTCAACAGTGCATAAAACTCAAGTATTCACTAAGTTACAGATAACACCAACGGAGTGCACGCCATTGGTAAAGGCAAAGAATAAAAGTTACAGTGATACTCAATGAGCAGAACATAGTGTTGGCCGACGAAGCAAAACCATGTGATACCCAACGAGCAGAAGATAGTGGTGCGTAAAAGTCCAATGATGCCAGATGGATGGACATCCTGAAGATAACTAGAGTCATGCTGACAAAACTGTCAGTTGTCACCAATAATGAACTGCATAGTTGAGCGACAAAATAGAGAGTTCAGAAAATGAAAAAATATCTAGCTGGCAAGAGATAAAAATAGACTTAATTGGTTTTTTTCTTTGTTTTATTCCACCAGAGTTAAGTGATTGATTTAAAGAAGATTTGTACAGTTGGCAAGAAGATAACTATGAGATAAATCAGGAGTTATGCTTTAAATCAAATGGGCTGGATTATTTTTCATGCCAAGAATCAAGAATCAAGAAACAGTGAATATCATGTGTATATAAGAGACAAGCTTAATTCATTTGTGAATGGGATTAAGGGGAGTGAATAGAAAGAAGATGCTGAAGAGAAAGTGATGAAAAATAATTTCATACAGTCCTAATCAATCAAGCTGAACAAGAGCTAAAGAATTTTGTAGACACTGATGAATAGTGAAGCACAACATCACAGAGCAGAAAGTGTGGAGCACAAAGAATTGAATTAATACATTGATCAGAGAGGTAATGTACTTAAATAGATATGAAAATATGCAATTCAAAGTTGCATCATGAACATGTCATAGTGTTTCAGTTTAACCATTGAAGCATCAAGTCTCTTAAAAGAGTAATACTTAATAGTCTTCTATATATTGAGGTACATCCCAAGGAGTGCCAAAAAGGTTGATTCATGAAAGTAGCATTGGACTTGACCGATACCTATTGATAGTCTAAGAAGGAGGCTGATTCAAGGATGGTAGCAATAGATTCCCGATACTAAGTGACAACCTCTATGTATAAAATCCTCTAACAAGGTTGCACTTAACAGTGTGTTTGTAACCTTTAACAAAGTTGGCTCCTAATAGGGCTCACTTTAGAAGAGTGAAAATTTGGGGTACCGGACCCAGTGGTTTTTCCCTTAATAGGGTTTCCACGTTAAAAATTCATCTGTTATGTGTGATTGATTCATTTCTTTATTGTTTTATATCTGACATGGTTAACACTGGGTTGATCAGTATACTCTTCTTATTTACTGAGTTTCGGTAAATAGTTATACTGCTTATCGGTAATCAAGGAGAATAAGGACGGACAAGGAAAACTGAAAGATAGTTAAATCATTATAAGTATTTCATGGCATGCAACTTGTAGGGACTTAATAATCTGAGGTTTATTTGATTGGTGGTTAAATGTTTGAAGGATAAAATTTTGAGGCCACTGATTCACCTCCCCCCCCCTCTTAGTTATTACTAACAATAGATGCACTCCATTTTCTTGAAAATAACATTCCATATTGGGGGGAATGTCTACAACTAGCATACTCATTTTTAATAGTTTATCTGGGAATGCTACCAATTTATAAGGCAAAGCCTTAATAGTGTCTATGATAGGAACTTCTCTAGAATCCATAGCTTGGCATCTCCCATGTGGAATGTCTACTTTCAGTCCCATAGAATTCATGACTTCTGCAGGCATAACAGTGTTGGGTTCCCTAGAGTCAATCATGTGGTTCTTTAGCAATTTTCCATTTATTAACAATGTTAGGAAAAAGGGATGAACACTTTATGTAGTAGTTCTAACAATATTGGTATCTAAATAAATTTGAGGAATCGTTGATACAAGTTCATCAGATTCCTTTGATGATTTATCCTTAGTGTCTGACACTTTCTTGTTTTGTTCTGGTCCCATAGTTTTGGTAAAGTTAACACTCTTCACCCATGTTAGAGTCTTTTCCTTATGCTCTCCTATCCTTATCATTTCTAATAGAGGCACTTTAACATTTATCTAAGATAAAAGTTGTCCCATATCCACAGGGGTGTATGTCATATCATAAATGTCTAATTTGTAATTTGTGCAATCCACATCTTCTGCTTGAGTAGCTAGTTTATCTTCATTTACCCTATGTGGTTTGTCCTCCTTTTTGGGATAAAGTATGGACCTCTCTGGTGTTGTCATCTTTTCTTTATACATATTTGGGCCAGTAGGTTTGTTTCCCTTCTTAATCAAAATCTTATTAGTACATTTAGCCTATTTCTCCTTTTCATGTGGCCTTTTTGTACTATTTGGGGTATCCTTGATAAAGATACTAGCAGGTTTTCCATTTGTATTTCCAACTACCCTATTTCTTAAAACATTACTACCCCTTGCTTGTGCAACCATATTAGCTTTAATCTTAGCTATCTCTTCATTAGATGGCCTTCTCAAAATAGGGGTCTCATCACATCCTTCTGCATTACATATCATATTATTAATCTTCCAATCTTGTATGTCAGAATCATCAGGTTGATAATATGTTTCATCATTTACAAGTGAGGAAGTCATAGCACAACCACTGTCATCATATTCTTCCTCTTCATCTTCTTCATTTTCTTCAGTGGAAAAAACTCTAACAACAATGACACAATATTCAGGGTTGTGTGGATACTAACAAGGTACACACCAGGGATTTTTATTGCACATTTTTACAGAGGTCTTGTACTGGGAGTTAGGATTTTTTTCATCAGACTTATCCTTCTTCTGTGGGACAATAGGTTTCCCATCCTTCCACTGAGTAGTATAAGGATAGTTCTACATCCTAGGCTGTCTATTAAAATTTCCATAGGAAGGTTTGACATTATTTGAAACCCTATTGTGACTACTCTCTCCAAGATTTATATTTTTCAAAGCATTCAGAATCAATTTAAGGCTATCATTCTCCTTAGGTTTTGAATTCAAAGGTTTATCTGATTCTTTCTTATTATACCTGGTGGGTTTCCAATCTTCTCTCCCACCCACTTTCCCATAAACTCTTCTATTTGTTTCAATGTTGACTGCTACCTTATATTCTTACCTAATATTTCTAGGGTTCTTATCTCTTAACAAATAACCCATTTTTGCATCAAAATAATTAAGATAGGTAGCAATACATACCTTGTCATCTAGTCTCATTACTTGTAGCAACTTGTGAATTTCTCTTTGGATTCTGATATTAAATTCCACCACTTCTTCATTAGGGTTCTTCTTTATGTTGTTGAACTCATTCAACATGAACCCTTCATTAGTCTTGTCCCCGTATTGGTCCCTAAAATATTCCTTCATCTCACCCATGGACCCAATACATTCATGGGGCAATCCTCTAATCCAGTCCCTAGCATCCTTAGTTAGTGATTGCATAAATAATTTCATCATAACATCATCATGAGCAATTTCACATTCATCAACTATATCCATAAAATGCTTCAAATGTTCTTCACATGTTATTACATTATTCCTAGAAAATTTAGGAAGTGTATCCCTAATCTTCTTAGGAATCTCGTTGGGATAACCAGGGATGCCAAGGAAAATAAATTGGCTATACCTTTCAGTATAGACAGGAGTTTTTTGAGATGAAATGTTACCTTGAGTACTTGAAGTGGTAGCATTTATAGATTCAACGGGTGGTGGTAAGTTCATTCCTAAGTTCAGAGACAATTTAGGGCCAACACCAGTAGAATGAGAACTAGAGGTTTGTCTGAGAAATTCAATTTTATTCTTCATTTAAAGAGTAGAAGCTTCCAATTCATCATTTTCTAACTACTTGGTTATTATCCCCCTCTCTCTTTTGGCTCTCTCTAACTTAGTATCCAACTTCATCATGGGATCCATCATACTTCCTTTGCTCACTGGCTCCTTTATTTCAACAACTGCTACCTTTTGTTTACCTTTTTCCTTGGGTTTCGATATGTCATACAATTGTTGAACAATAGGTTCATATTCGAGTTTCTTGGGCATAACAGTAGCATTCATTGCCTCCAAATATTGCAATTCCCTTTTCAACTTATTAGACTGAATCTGAGCATGTATGACTCTTTCTTCCTTTTCTCTTTCTCTTTTTTGTCTCAAGGCAATTTGCTCTTGGATCTTTCTTTCCAAATCACTCACTTCTTCAAAAATCTCTTCAGCATCCACAAGTGTTATGTTAGATTCTAAGTTTTCTTCCATGATGGTTCTCTCTCTTATGTGATGATGGGCATGTGGTCTTTAAGATGAGGGGAAGCTCAGATCACTTTGAGAATTCATATTCTGTTCACCTCTACTCTTTGATCTAGAACTTGTCTCATGTCCTTGAGACTTACCAAAAACCATCTTTCTGGTATATCTAGGGACATCATCAACCCTTTCACTCTGAGAGTAATATTCCCCATAGATTCCTAATCATGTTTGTGTTTCTTTTTGAACTTATAGATTTTCTTCCTCATGATTAGGAGGAATGGGAGTATCCATTCTTATGTTCCTTCTCTGCCTCTAGGCTTGGGGAGTAACTCCAGTGGCATTTCTGTTCACTGATTTCCCAGCTCTAGAAGTGGATGAAAACTCACTTTCCAATTCATTCTCAGGACGATTGTTCATCCTAGATCTAGTATTTTTGTAACTCATAGCTAGACAATGGTGTATCAAATAATAATAACTCAAAAATAATGCAGAGATTTCTTTGAGTCGTCACCCAAAAAAAGAAAAAGTGAAGAAAATACACAATAACTTGAGTAACAAATTTCTATTATGGAAAGTTTTAACGGGGCACAAATATAAACACATTCTAAGCACTTATCCTGATATATTCTCAAGAGTAATACAAGTCACTGGGACATGCAAAGATAGAAATCTATAGTAAAATGGTCAACCAACTAGTAGTGACAAGTAAGTAGGCCAAGAGTCTAGCTCAACTTGAGAAACCTTACTCACTTATTGCAATAAAACATGTAGTGCCCAATGTATTCACCATTTTGTTGGTTTCTTTTTATGTTGCAATAGAAACAACAACCTCTTCCCTTTATGACTATTTTTTATAGAGGAGCCACCTCAAAATATTTGTTAAAGCAAGAAAAGGACTAACTAACAAACACTCTCTTAATACTTCTACTCTTTATATCCTGCTACAACAAGGGGAGGATACCCTGTTATACCTATTGATGTATCCAATCTGGTACTATCAAGAAGTAATCTCACAATGACTCAACATGACCGGGAGATATTAGATAATTGGCTAATTATCCATTGAATATCAACCTTGAAATGGAGCATGAGATAGAAATTGTAAAAAACTTACACAAATGTAGACATAGTGGATTTCAAATGTTTACTTATACAAAAACATAGTCAATGTGCAACTAGATATGCAAATAAAACAAAACTTATCAGCTTCATATCAGTGCTTTATCCATTGGGCTATATAGTCTAACTCAGATACAGTATACTAAAATTAATGTTCACCAAATATTTCAAATCATAATACAACCATCCCAAAACTCCTACTACTTATATAATCCTAGCATGTGTCATATGAATCTATGCATAAATTAGAGCCTAATTTAATCTTATCCTAGATCAGAACTCTCAAATAAGTACATAAACACATAGAAAACTATGCTAATGAATCAGAAAATTCATAACTCATATGACACATAACACAGGAGAGATTGGAATATGGATCTTTGTATTAAATTCTAAAAATCTTATTTCAGTATACAAAAAGTACTCAGACATAACCTCTTCAGTAACTTGTAAAAGATCTTTCAACCTTTTATTTCTGACTTCTTACACTATCTAGTACAAATTATGCTATCTTTCCCCTCTTGACTGAAAAATTTACAAATGGTTTACAATACTAATTTTCCAACCCCTTCCAATGATCTTGGAAATCCTTTTATAGAAGAGGATTGCAACAATATTTGGATCATTTGGGATAAGGAAAAAATCAATGACTCACTTAAAAGACAAAATAACTAATATAGTGATAAGCACTCTTGTTACAATAGATATTTGACAAATTTTGTCTTTCGGCCACTTTGTATTTGCAACTACTTCATCGTTGTTTGGAATGAGCCATCTAGAGTATGTTGTGGTTGATATTGGTGATGTAGGATCTTTACTTTACCTATATCATCAAATTGGTTAGGCCTCATCATCCATGTGCATGTTATCTCCTTCTTTTGGATCAACTATTGTGTACCTGTCTCTCCAACAGGTATACACCTCATAAGTGAGACAATTAAAATTAAGGACCTCATTCTTTCTGTTGTTAATCTCCTTCCAGTCATCACTTTCCTTCTCAATCTCATCTGACCAAAATCCAAAAAATTCTCTGGCTTTACCTACTATCTCAACTATTTGAACAAACAACAATGTACTTTCCATGGAAATTATACTGTTTGTTCTTACTGCTAGTGCCTCATTTACTTGCCTATGCCATTATGCATAATCTTTGATATCTCCATTTTTCTTAAAGAGATTTGGGAACATCTCATACTGGTCCTTTGAATATTCCCTTTTTAAGGCCATTACCTTTCTTGTAACAATGCTCCGTCTTATTTCCATGTCCATGAGTAATTTAACACATTTATGAGTGCCACTCAAAAAAATGTCAACATTGTATTCCCTTTTGCAAGTGGTATGGAAGAAATTCAATTCTCCTCCCTTTCCTTTCCATTTTTTTACCAATTTTTCCAAATTATCTTTGTCTGCATTGTATTCATTCATCATGTTGGTGATTTTCTTTCCTTGTGCATAAATGGTAGTAGGAACAAATTCATGGGTACAATGCATAAGGGTGTTGTGTATTTTTTTTGCATATTTCTATTTCACCCATGCCTCTTCTTCTCTAAAGGATGTAGACTGTTCAACCCATTCTTTCTTTTCCCTCTCCAGCTCTTCTCTTTCAACAATTAGTCTTGATTTTTCTTGCTCAGCCTCCTCTAGTGTGGTTAGGTTTGATGGTGCAGGGGAAGGAGGATAAGTAATAATAGGACTTGATGATGATGGCTGGTGGGTGTCTTGTGTAATCCTCCTCCAAGGCACAACTTGCACTGTTTGTCTAACCTCTAAGAATGCAATCCTATCATCCTTTTGAATAGATTTAATCCTTTCATCATTATAAGCCTTCAGGAAAACTTCATATTTTTGTGTCAGGCTCTTAATAGCATCTTCTTGCCTCTCAGCTACCTTCAAGCTTAATTTTACATTTGGAAGAGTGAGGTTATCTACTTCCACCCTTGAAGTATCTGAAACTCTTTTTACTATGAGGCTGCCTATATCTTGAGTCTGATCGTCCTCATTAGTTCTCCTTTTATCTTTCCTCTTTAAGGACCATACTGCTAGTGCTACATTATCTTCACTAAAATGGGCACCAATTGATGTCCCACTGGTGTGCAATGGTTTGGCCTCTTTCCTCACAAAATCAAACAAAATGGCATCAGCCAAATCCCACTGGGGTAAGATGAGGACTCCTTTTTTCTTTACCAACTCCCTACCCTCCTCAGGGCTTATCTTTTCAAAATTTGTCATCATTCCCTATTTTACTTCTTTCTTAATGTCTTGTTTGCTCTTGTTAGGTTGAGATTCTTGCAACTTTTGACACTCTTCCTTGAGCTTATCAACGTGGGCTCTCCATAGGAATTCAATGAAGGTCCTAGCCGTAACAAAATTGTCATCAGACAAGAATTCCTCACTGGCCTATTTAGTTACAGGGTCCAGGTCTTTTCCTGCAAACTCTTCTACTGTAAGATCCAGAGTTGCATGCTTGGGTTCCTCTAGCACTCACTCTTGTAGCTCCTAGGATGTGACAAAAACATGCCATGTAGTTCCCATCTTAGCCAGTTTCTCTATAATATCTTGATCATCCATCTGTAGAGGAGACTAAGAAAGAGACTATATAGCACTTGATTGTTCTTTTCCTTCCATCTTCTGCCTCTTTCGAGGTGGCATTGTTTGAGCACTAGTATTTTCTGGCCTCTTCCCCTTTTGATCAGAATTATTTTCAATCTTAGGTATGATTTTACTCTACCCTCTCTATTGGTAGATAATATAATTTATAGGTGGGACTACCCTTCCCTGTGTGATTCTACTCAGAATAGCCTTATCTTTTTCTGGCTCAGTCTCCATCACTTTCTTCTTCTTCTAGTTAAGGGTTTGCATTATATCTTTAAACATGGTCATCAGAGTTTCAAACTTCTTGTCCCAAGGTGAAAATACCTTCAAGGGATCATAAGATCTGTCAAAATTATGAATAAAATCCAAAAACAAATTATACACCAACCATTTTTGTTTCTTGATCTCTTGTTCATTCAGATCAAACTCATTCCTTATGATGTCCTCTGGGAAATTGAATTGGTGATATAGTGCCAGGCACTTGGTTCTCTTCCTGAACATGTCAATAATGAAACCCTCATTATCTCCACACCTTGACACAGATGTCGCTAAATGGTATGGAAAAAAGTATTTATCAAATTGTGTCCATCCCCCTTCGTAATGATAAAGTGATGGCATCTGGTGAGGGTAGGGAAAATGCTTCCCTTAATTTTGCCTATTAAAGCTTCTTCTTGTAATCCACCTAGTTGCCTCAGAATCTCTGCTATGCAAATCTTTAGTGGCACTTTGTAAGGAAGAACATTTGGGGTTCTCCTGAAACCATAAACCCTGATGATTGTGGAGACAAGGTATAAAATAAGATCACCCCAATTATGCATAATTTTCAGTTTTGGAGCATACTCCAAAGGTCTCAATAATATCATCATATCTTTTCTAATTCTAAGGTTTTCTTAACATAATAATGATTTAAGCCTAGCAGCCAAAGATCTATCAAAGTTTATGTAGCTAGCCTCCTTTCTCTCCCAAGACAAATCAGCACTTCATAGGTGAATAGGAAAATCCTCATCCTCCTGAAACTTAGTGATGTCCATTTCTTCTTCAAAGAAATTAGAAGTATTAAACAAAATCATATGCATCATTAAAGAGTACCATCCCATTGGCTTGAGTATCTTCTTATCATTGATGCCTATCAGACCCTCATGCATTAACTCAGTAATGTATGAAGTATAATAAAAAACTACTAACCGGCGGGGATGCAAAATTTGTACAACCATAAGCATGAGGTGTGTTGGTTGTATTTCCAATTTTTGTAGTCTGCCCTAAATTTTTTTTGTCCTCATTCTTATCCTTACCCAAAATCTAAAAGAATGTTTAAAATTACAAAATCCCATGTGAAATTTGATGGTTTTATGTCAAAAGTTTGAGAT
The DNA here is from genome assembly GCA_018584345.1 of Thuja plicata. Taxonomy (NCBI): domain Eukaryota; kingdom Viridiplantae; phylum Streptophyta; class Pinopsida; order Cupressales; family Cupressaceae; genus Thuja; species Thuja plicata. Next base: position 2,116,145 of record MU227288.1, read on the forward strand.
ATAGTCAAAAAACCCTAAGTCCTAAGCTTCATTCTATCTAAAAATGATTTAAAGCCTAGGTCTCTGAAAAGGTTTATGTTTTGAAGTTACCTTTTCTTAACTTAAGTTCTTTTTAAGTCATGTGTTTTTTCCTCATAGTTGCTGAGTCTCTTTATAAAAACACAATATGCTTTAGTTTCATGAGACTAAGAGACTCCCCTTTAGTCGGCTTATCTCTGAAGGAAAGGAATATTCTTTCAAAGATCAGGAGACTAAGAGATAACTGTCTGATGGAAACAAATCTAATGGTTAAATGGGTTATCTCCAGATTAAACATGAGTTAACTATTTCCTGCAGTGACTTTGAGATTGCTTAGTTGCAGGATTTCTAGCTATGACACAGGATTTAAGTGTTAAGTTTACCTTTAGTTGCTTTATCTCATGAAGAAAATGAGTGAAGTCAAAAGATCCAGCGATAAATGACAACCATTAATCAAGGTTTTAATCTGACGGTTGTGGGGTGATCTCATAATAAACCCTGTAGTTTGAAATAAATCAAGTGACACTGAGTATTAATATTCACATGGTCTCTAGATCAAAATAAAGTTAAATTTAGGTTGAAAGACTTTAGTAGCTAGGTCTCGGTGAAAAACATGAGTTAAGTGAAAAATCACGAGATCTAGTGGTAGCCGTCAGATTAAAAGAAAATCTATGGTAGTCTCTAAATCGCTAGAAGAACTGAAAAGGTCAAAAGTAGTCAAGTGATCATGAGACATGAAGAGATATTAAGACACATGTCCAAAAGGGGATGCATTGTTTAAAAGGTTACATAGTTGCTAAGACTTATGATATATTAGGGTTGGTTCAAAATATTAAGAGACTTAGCGAAGACCGTTAGATGTTGATGAAAGAAGATCAACGACAGTCAGGAGGTCACTTGATAAAAGATAAAAGATTAAAATGATCCAGTGATCAAGAGATAAACATGTAGTCACAGAGTCTCTAGATGTTAACCAAGGCAGTTAAGGTGAGTTTCAAAAGGATTTCAATCGCCTGATCTCTTGAGATAATCATAGTTAGTCAATTTATTCACCGACAAGGAGATTAACACTCGCTAGGTTGTTGGAAATGAAACCTTGGTTAAGAAGATGATAGTTCATACCCACCATAAAGTATAGATGCTAACCAATGAGGAAATAAGGAGGGTAGACATGGTGGAAAAGGTAACTGAGGTGTAATCAATGCTGACAAATCAAATTTGATCTCAGTCGAATAGAATAGGGTTTTTTTGAGAAAAGTACTCATTCAAATTTAATTTCCTATCACTGTAAAGAGCCATGGCTAAGATATTAAATACATTTCATAGTGTGTGAAACTAATTGCAGAAATGATTGAATGAAGAGATGTTGCATTGATGTTTCTGTTATAAATAATTGTCTTTGTTGTCATTTCACTTCACCAATGATTGAATTTTTAGAGCTTAAGATTTCTGTATTTTCTAAGAAGATTTGAGTTTTCAAGGAGTGAAGTGTGAATTTGAAGTTCCTCTTGATTTAGAAATGATAAAGTGATATAATTGGAAAGCTGTGCAATGATCAAAATTTTAGAATTTTGTAGAGTTTAATGGTTGCAGAGAATTCAATGAATAGTGAGGGTTTGGAGGAGATTTGTTTCAATATCGGTAATAGAATTGTAATCAACACATGTATAGAGAAAAAATGAGTCAGGAACTGAGCATTGCATCCTCCAGTGGGAGAAGTGGAGATATTGGTGAAGATAATAAAGGAAAGAGGAACTATTTAGTTGAGTTTTAACAATTGTTACCCAGCTCCACTCAAAATAGAAAGGCAAGTGTCAAAATCTTACTAGATAATTTTTTTTATATCAGAGATGCTAAGACTCTAGGTTCTTTTGGATTTTCTTTATATAATTATTTCTAGAGAAATTCTGACCAAGCCATTCTAATCTCAAACCCTTGGACTTGTGGGTTAGCTAGTTTACTAGTGCCAGATGTATTTAGAGATCCAGATTTGATTCTTGAATTGGCAAATAGATATGACCCTCTTACCAAGATAATTAAGAAAAATGATGGGAAACCATTAGTCACCCTGGATAGAAATTATTTTGTGAAGGCATTTGGGTGTTACTCCCCGAAGATCACATAGATTGATTTGTATAAATTGAGGAATAGATATGTTTGGGAGGCTGGGGTAGCAATGACATTGATCAAAGAGAATCATGTCCCCAAAAAGATGAGGGGTCTCATTGAACCTATCCTAGGGGAGATTCATTATTTATATAAGGATCTGAACCATTGCATTAAAAATGTTTTATATTCTCTACACATAGTGTTTGGAGTAGAAGCAAGGAGAGAAAGGATTGGCTCTGACATCCTTATGATGGTACTGGATATACAAAGCCCTCATATCAGTATTAATTATGATTACTTCTAGTATACAATTGATAGGATGTGTGAAGGGTTTTTACAAATTTAGAACAAGGAAGTAAACCCTAAATTCATGCAATATTCTTTATTGATGCACTTAATTTGTTATTACAAATTTTCCTTAATGGATTGTGACAACTTGAGGCCACAAAGATTCTTTCAGAATCAACCCAATCCAATCCAATTATGGGTGAGGGCATGGAATTATACATTGAAGGATTATGATTTTTGTGCATTGGAAAATTGGATGGTTTACGCAATCCATGTATCTCTTGGTGTGGATAAGACAAGGCTACCAATATAGGTGTTACAACTTTTGAGGCCTTGTGATATGGTTGACAAATGGCCTAGAGATCACAATTGGGGTTATTTCTATTATGAGAAGAACTATAAAATGATGAGGGTGTATGGTTGCATTCACCCAACCCACATCTTACCATTTCATGTGCCACCAAGGATAGCAGCCATTGAATTCATAAGGAAACTAATTTTGATAGATAAGGAACATCTAGCTCCCTACAGGAAGGGAACTTTCATCCCTAGACAATTCAAAATATATGGTTTTACCATTGGGAAAGGGGCTATAGATTTGATAAGTTCATGGATGAACCATTTTAGAATGCATATTTCTTTATGTAGGTATGTTGATTCAGAGGGTTTTATTTCAAGTGCAAGGAAATTATTGACACCTTCCATTCGTTTCAACAAGGAGCATTTACATTGTATAGAGGAGGACATGCTCAGAAATATGATGGATGAAGATGAGATTTCCATGAGAGAAAGGAAGTTTAATGAATTTATGGATTTGGAAAGTCAGGTGAAGAGGAAGGGATTGAATTTTAGTGTTTTTTTCCTTGATTTGCCTTACTTAAAAAGGCTAGATGCTACGATTGATTCACACACCTTGTACAATCAATTAGACGATGCACTTGATGGAAGTGACAAAAAGAAGAAAAAGTATTCTTCATCTGAAAATAAAGAGGAGAGTGAAAAATAATAAGATGTGCCTAACCCACCACCAATGGGTCAACAAATGATTCAATATCAATCAGTAGAAAGGGAGAAACAAGCAGAACATGTTGTGGACTTAACTCAAGTTTGAGAAGCTGAAGTCATAGATGAGCCCCCACAGAAAAAAAGAGGATTGAGAGAGGGGAGTCTTCACAACAAAGGAGTGAAAATAAAAAATAAAAAATTGGTTCTCTTATCCCAAGAAATAGAGCTTATGACCATGAATTAAGAAATAAAATAAGGCAAGGGAAAAAGATGCAAAAGAGAATTGAAGAGGAAATTGAAATACCTCTTCAGACTTGCACTGATGAAAGGACATTGCACCACCAAGATTTCTTAAGTGATGACCAGTTCATCAATACAAAAGAATTCAAAGAATTTATTGTTTGGAACAAACATAGATTAGTGAGGGAAAAGTTACAACTAGAGGGAGGAGCCCCAGTGGCAGAAGAGGCCTTTCAATAATTACAAGATTATGATCCTGAGTCTAAAAAGATGACTCCTAAAGAGGAAAGACAACTAGTTAAGTGCAGTAAAAAATTTTCTAGTGAAAGGATGGGACTTGGCATCTGCATTCATCATTGATCAGGTTAAGAGGCAACCTGATATGAAGTTTTCATCAGAGGTCTATGTAGGAGACATGATTAAGGGTTTAGGATATAATACAAAGTCCCAAGCATTAGCTATGTGGAGCATAGCTCCCAAAGATGACAAGCCCTCAGTCATGAGCATAGAAGAAAAAAATGGTAGGAATCAAATTATTTGGTCAGTACAAAATATAGGAGACTTGGAAATTTTCCAAGTTCTCACACAATTTGCACAACTTAATGAGGCTAAAACTGCTCAATTGTCAGAAAGAATAAATAAGATGATAGCTGAGAGGAGTGAAATTGTACAGGATAGAGAGTTGTGTAAGATACAACTCTATGCAAATGAAAAATTAATCAGTGAGTTGAAATAGAAATTTCAAGAAAGACCAAAGGTTGTTCTTGCAGAACCAAAAGAGGTCAGTACTGATGATGTCCAGACAGAGTTAGCAACTGGAGAAAGATAGATAGATATTAAAGAACATAATGATGTTATTTTGGGTGATCTTTTTGAAATTTTGCAGCACAGGATAGAGATGATTAAAGATAAGGAAGATATAGTTCTAGATGCATATAATAAACTACCAGGGTTACATGCATAAGTTACTAGTTATGTAACAATTTTGAACCTATACTTTGCAAGTGTTGGAAATATTGTTTGGAAAGCTACAATGGAAACAATTATTGTTTTTTCATTGATGTAAAACTTTAATTGGTGAGACTATTTCTATCTATTTGAGTACCATATCTATTGAATGATGGAGGAGATTTAACAAGAAGACCAAGAGGAATAGTTGAGTTATGAGGAATTACAAAGGATACTTTATCACTTCGCACATTGGCAAAGTGATATGTTGTTTATCTTTCTCTAACAATTTACTGAGAATATTTTATGCCGAGCAAGTTCTGTGTCGGTCGAGCACCAGTGTGTGCTAAGAATATTTTCTTGTATGTGCCGAGCATTAGTAAATTGGCAAGCAATTTTTGTGTCAGCCGAGAAGGAGCATTTTTACGATTGATGAGATTTAAGATCTCTGGCTGATAGTTGATTTTATTGGGATATGTAAAGTTAATTAAGGATAAGCATGTTAATTTAGGATAGTTGTCTTACGTTGATTTTATTGCATGGTTAATTGACTGGCTGGCAAGATCTAAGCAAAGAAGGCTGAGAAGAGAAGCAGAGAGAGATTGCTTGATGAATTCCCAAGCAGATCTGGAGTTTAAGATGAGAATGGAGGCCACTTAGTAAATTAGCATGAGAGTTGAATTAGATCTAGATTGCAAAGTAAGTTGTATGAATCAGATCAAACCTGCTGATTATTTTCTAACCATTATATCAATTGAAATCCTTTAATGAGGTTGACCTAACAGTCATTGTATAAATCCTTTGAGCAAGGTGAAATTCAGATTGGAATGTTCTAAGTCCTCTAACAAGGCCACTCCTGACAAGGTGATTAAATCCTTTAACGAGGTCACATTTAGCAATGTGTTTTGTAACCTTTAACAAGGTTGGCTCTTAACAGGGCATCACTTGAAAAGAGTGAAAACTTGATAGCATGTTATTGGTGGTTTTTCCCAAATTGGGTTTCCACAATAAATACTGGTGTCAACTTGTGTGAATGTTTATATTGTGTTTTACTATTAAGTTTCTGCAAGCTTATTTCATCTGAATAGTAAACAACATACTTATATTGTTGACTTATGCTATCACCGCCGAGCAGATCTGAGTTGTTTAATTTGGTATAAATTTTTAAATGGGCACATCTATACCTATGGATAAATGATTCACCCCACCTCTCAGTTATTCTAAATTCATTCTAACAATTGGTATCAGAGCTTTGGTCTCTTGAAAATTTTTGAAGGTGCTTGAAGCAAAAGATCAAGATGTATAAAAGGGAGGTACCAAAGTTGAACAAGGGCAACTTTCCATCATGAAAAAGTTTGATGAAATTTCATTTGGCTGGTGTTGGTGATTTTTCTAAACGTCTTGTTGATCATGAATATATAACCCCTGTAGGAGCTCTCAATGTTGCACAGTTAAGAGAAAAGAAAGAACATAATCAAGCAATGTTGGAGATTACATCATCCCTGAACTATCATGAGTTCAAAGATATAAAGGACTATACAAGCGCAAATAAAATGTGGGATACTCTTGATACCATCTATGGAGGTGACACAAATGTGCTAAGAGCCAAATCTGAAAGTTTGAGAGGTAAGTTTTACGAAATGAAAATGCAAGAAGGAGAAAATATAGTTTCATATTATGGTAGGATAAAAGAATTTGTAAATGCTATTAGAGGAGCTAAAGGAACCATTGATGATAACACCATCATGAGCAAGGTACTAAGAACACTTCTTCCTATTTATGCTATTAGAGTATCAGGAATTCAAGAATTGAGATGTACTCCTAACAAGAATTTGACTTTGGAAAGTTTGGGAGGCAGACTTACTACATTTGAGATGTCAAATTTTGATAACTATACTCCACAAGAAATTGAAACAGCATTCAAGTTCTAGATGGTCCTCAACAAATCAAACAAAGGAAAGAAATGTGTGGATAGTAGTAGTGACACTTCTAGTGACGATCTAGAAGAACTTGAGGCACTTATGGAAAGAAGACTATCAAGAGGAAAAGGAAAATTTAAAGGTAAACTTCCTATTTTTTTTTTCATGTAACAAAGTTGGTCATATTCCTGCAAGATGTCTTGATAAGAATGAAAAAGATGAGAGAAGAGACAACAAGTATAAAGACAGAAAGGATGACTAAGACTTAAGGAAGTACAAGGATTACAAAGACAAAGGTAAGAAGTCCTACTATATAGCTGAAGAAGCTTCTGACAATGATTCTAACAAATCTGATGAAAATGATATAGAATTTGTGTATGTTGTAATGAAAGATGATTCTAATGATGATGATGATAAAACTGCACTAATTTCTTATATGAGTAAAGGTGATCGTTGGATTATTGATAGTGGTTGTTCACATCACATGATTGGTGATAAAGATAAATTTGAAACCTTAGATCATTGTAAAGGTGGTTATGTTAAATTTGGAAATGATACATCATGTCATGTTAAAGGGAAAGGATCAATTCAATTGACAAAAAAAATCATATGTGATGATGTATATTGGGTTGATGATCTTAGGTATAACCTATTGAGTGTTTCACAGCTAAATACTTTTGGTTACATATTTGAATTCCATCATAGGAAAGCGAAGATCTATGATGATAATGGAGAATTAGTTAGAGGTGGTGAGAAAACAAAAGGTAACTTGTTCTATCTAGATTTAGCTAATGAGACATGCTTGTTTGCACAATATAATGATGTTTTGTTTGGCATAAAAGGTTGTGTCATGTAAACTTTGATAACTTGGTAAGCATAAGAAAATGAAAAAAGGTTAGAGGGTTGCCTAAGTTAAAGAAACCTGAAAATGCAATGTGCAAGCAATGTCAATTAGGCAAGATGACTAAATCTAGTTTCAAGAGCAAAACTCATACTTTTGAGAATATTCTAGAACTGGTTCATACTGACCTTTGTGGACCTATTGGTGAGAAAAGTTACCGCGGAGACAAATATTTTATCTTATTTGTTGATGGTTACTCTAGGATGATGACTTTTATGTTTCTTAAGGAAAAATTTGATACATTCTAGTTGTTTAAGTGGTACTTGGAAAAAGTTGAAAAGGAGACAGATAAAAGTATGAAATGTCTGAGATCTGAAAGAGGAGGTGAGTTTATTTTTAATGAGTTTAACAAGTTTTGCAATGACAGAGGGATAAAAAGAAAGATGTCCACACCTAGGACTCTAGCACAGAATGGTATAGCTAAAAGAAGAAATAGATCTATCATGGATTGTGCCAGAACACTAATGATGGAGAAAAATGTTGCACATAATTAGTGGAGAGAATCTGTAAGTATAGAAGTCTATAACCTGAACAGAGTACAAGTCAAGAAAGATAGAAATACTACACCTTATGAGATATGGTATGGATATGCACCTAGTGTAAGCTACTTTAAAGTTTTTGGAAGTAGATGTTTCATACTGAAGGATAACAGAAATGGAAAAGTTGATGCTAAAGGTGAGGAAGGCATATTTCTTGGATATTCAACTAAGAGTAAGGCATATAAGTGTTTGAATTCTAACACTAACAAAATTTTGGAAATTACAAATGTTAGAATTGATGAACATGCAGAAAGAAATGAAGAAGAAAGCATGACTGAGCCTAGGAGTTACAAATCATTCACCTATCCTTAGGTAGATTCTAACAAATTACCTGAAACTGAAGTTGCCAAGCAATAGTCTGCACCTGCCGAGTCACAGAACAAAATTGTCGGGCAATAGGAGGTGACTGCCGACCAATCTGATGGAGATGTCGAGTCATAGTTTCAACCTGAATTAAACATGAATGATCAATATGAAGCACAAAAAGAACCTAATTTGGTAAAATATGTAAGAAGGTGCCATAAAACTGATCAAATCATAGGAGCAAAAGATTTTGCAGTCATGAAAAGAGGCAAATTGAGAGAAGATACTTTCTTATTATGTGATCTTGAGCCTAAAATAGTAAAAGATGCTTTAGACAATGAAGACTGGATTCAAGCTGTGAATGAAGAGATTGAACAAATTGAAAAGAACAATACTTGGACACTTGTACCTAGGCCGATTGATAAAAATATAATTGGTACTAAGTGGGTATTCAGAAACAAGCTAAATGAGCATGGACAGGTGACAAGAAACTAAGCTAGACTGGTATGCAAGGGTTATGCAGAAGAGGAAGGAATTGATTATGGAGAAACATTTGTCCCAGTTGCAAGATTGGAATGTGTTAGAACCTTACTTGCATATGCAACCTATAAAGGATTTAAATTCTATAAAATGGATGTGAAGTCAGCATTTCTAAATGGAATATTAGAAGAAGAAGTCTACAATGAACAAGTTGATGGATTTGTAGACCCAAGAAAAAGGAATATGGTTTGCAAGCTACACAAAGCACTATATGGACTGAAGCAAGCACCCAGAGCATGGTATGTAAGATTGCACAACTATATGATGAAGATTGGATTTGCAAGAACAAATGACAATAATTTGTATTTGCAGACAGAACAAAGTAAAGGTACTTTATTAGCTGAATTTTTTTTTGATGACATTATCTTTTGCAGACAAGATATGTTATGCCAAGAATTTGCAAAGGAGATGCGAATTGAATTTGAGATGTCTATGTTTGGTTAGATAAAAAAATTATATGGCTTACAAATATATCAGATGAAGAATGGTATCTATATTACTCAATCAAAATATGTCAAAGAGATACTAAAAACTTTTGGAATGGAAGATTCAAAACCAGTAAGTACTCCCATGGCCAATGGACACAAGTTAACCAAAAATGATGAGATAAAAGAAGTAAATCAAACACTATACAGATTAGTGATTGGAAAAATACAATATGTTGTACACAGTAGACCTAATATTGCATTAGTAGTTGGTATTGTTGCTAGATTTTTTGCCAATCCCAAAGAAACTCATATGAGGGCAGTAAAAAGGATTCTGAGATACTTGAAAGGAATAGATGACTATGGTCTGTATTAAAAAAGGAATGAGAAATTTGAACTCAAAGTCCATACTGATTTTGATTGGGCTAGAAATGTAGATGACAAAAAGAGCACTACAGGAGAAGCATTTCTTTTGGGAAAAAGATTAGTCTCTTGGACAAGAAAGAAATAGAACTACTCCTCACAATCTACAACTGAAGCCTAGTATGTGGCAAAAACAATTAATTTCTCTAATATTGTATGGTTGAAGATACTACTGAAAAGTATGAAAGAAGAGATCATAGAACTAGTTCTCATATATTGTTATAACACAAGTGCCATTAATATTTCAAAGAAACCTATAATACACTCTAAAACAAAGCATATAGCTATCGAGTATCATTACTTGAGGGAGCTAGTTCAGAAAACAGAAGTGAGACTGGAATATGTGAACACTAAGGAACAGTTAGCAAACATATTTACAAAGGCACTACCCAAGGATGCTCATGAGTATCTGTGAGGTAAATTGGGGGTGGTTCCCCTAACTAAAGCTAATTAGTTCAAAATGGTACTGTTGCATCAAATGTTATAATTCAAGCATATTTTTCACATTGATGCACAGGCAGTCACACTTTAGGATGCTGCCTAAAGTTGTGAAATACAGACTAAGACAATAAAGTGGATCAGTCATAAGAAAGATGACAGGAACAACATGATACAGAGTTTATAATAGAAGATATTGCATGATGAAGATGTCAACATCTTTGGCATTGTTGTCAAAGAGGGAGAAGTTTACTGAAAGGGGGAGAATTATACTCAGAAAGATACAAAGAGAGTTTACTACTTAGAGAAAAAGACATTGATGAACAGAAACAAAAAATATTAGTGTGATTACAGACACAGAAGGAGTAATGTTTTACAAATGAGAATTAGAATGAAGCTAAAGACATTAATAAAAAATTTGTTCATACAAGGAACACATGCACTTTTTGGATTGTATGGTAACTATGTTTGTAATATTATTGTTTTATAGTTTTGTGTTTCCATCAATGCCAAAAAGGGAGATTGTTGGAAATATTGTTTGGAAAGCTACAATGGAAACAATTATTGCTTTGTCATTGATGTCAAACCTTAACTGGTGAGACTATTGCTATCTATTTGAGTACCATATCTATTGAATGACGGAGGAGATTTAACAAGAATACCAAGAGAAATGGTTGCATTATGAGGAATTACAAAGGGTACTTTATCAGATGGCACATTGGCAAAGTGATATGTTGTTTATCTTTCACTGATAGTTTACTAAGAACAGTTTATGCCGAGCAAGTTTTGTGTCAGCCGAGCACCAACGTGTGTTGAACATATTTTCTCATATGTGTCGAGCGTCAGTAAATTTTCGAGAAAATTTTATGTCGGCCGAGCAATAGTATTTTGATGATTGATGAGATTTAAGATCTCTAGCTGACATAGTTGATTTTATTGGGATATGTAAACTTAATTAAGGATAACCACATTTGATCTAAACTATGTAAATGCATAGGTAACCTTAATTAATGCATGGATCAAAGATTTAATTGGTGATCGTATTGAAGAAATAAATTAATTATAATTATGGAAAGATCCATTGGATCTGACCTAACCTAAGATCTATGATCTTGATTAAGCGGCAAAGGATGTATCTAACCTAGATGGAGAGGTATATGATAACCTCAAGGGGTTATTCATGGAAGGTCTGAAGATAGCTATGTATGTAGAGTATGTAAGAAGGATTGCATGTTTAATTGAATGACTGGAAAGATATTAGTAAAGAAGACTGAGAAGAGAAGCAAAGAGAGATTGCTTAACAAATTCCCAAGTAGATCTGGAGTTTGAGATGAGAATGGAGGCCACTTAGTAAATTAGCATTAGAGCTGAATTGGATCTGGATTGCAAAGTAAGTTGTATGAATCAGATCAAACCTACTGATTAATTTGTAACCATTGTATCAGTTGAAATCTTTTAGCCAGGTTGACCTAACAGTCATTATATAAATCCTTTGAGAAAGGTGACATTCAGATTGGAATGTTCTAAGTCCTCTAACAAGGCCACTCCTGATAGGGTGATTAAATCCTTTAACCAGGTCACATTTAGCAATGTGTTTTGTAACCTTTAATAGGGTTGGCTCTTAACAGGGCATCACTTCATAAGAGTGAAAACTTGATAGCATGTTATTGGTGGTTTTTCCCAGAATGGGTTTCCATGTTAAATACTAGTGTCAACCTGTGTGAATGTTTATATTGTGTTTTGCTCTTAGTTTCTGCAAGCTTATTTCATCTGAATAGTAAACTACATACTTATATTGTTGACTTATGCTATCACTGCTAAGAATATCTGAGTTGTTTAATTTGGTATAAATTTTTAAATGGGCACATCTAGACCTGTGGATAACTAATTCACCCCCCCCTCTTAGTTATTCTAAATTCATTCTAACAACAAGTTGGTTAGTAAGGACAAATCTTTTTGAAAGGTTGGAATCATTGTAGCCTTTAAAGGATGATCTTCCTGGGATTTTCATCCAAGTGCATAAAGAGATAGATCAGATAGGGTTTACTCTATCATATTTTAAAGGAAAAGTCAATCAGATT
>MU227288.1:2128555-2140414 GCA_018584345.1 Thuja plicata
ATATATATATATCTGACAAGGGAGAACTTTATATAGAAAGATACAACAAACTTTTGGATGAAGCCTTTAAGGCTGAAACTGATTTCACCATATTTGTTACAAATGTCAAGAGCATAAAAGATGCTAAATGGGACAGGTTGAAGACTAAGCTGTAGAAAATTCAAAGCTTCAATTGGCCTACTAATGTAGAGGTCATAGCATGGGACAAACTGACAAAGCCCAAGAAAAAGAAAGCTGTTAACATGGACTTAGACATTCTGGATGCAGTGTATTTGAATAGTCCAAAGGGATAACTGAGGGGGGGGGGTGAATCAGTTATCAGCTAGTTTAATTATTTTATCCAATTAATTATAGAATAACATTAACCATTAACACATTCAGATAACACAAGATAGAACACAATAATTTTGGTTACGAGGAAACCAAATAGGTAAAAACCCCAGTGGGAATTAGTACCCACAAAGAACTGTACTTGAGTATAATTAGTCCTATTAGAATATTTTGCAACCTTGTTAGGAGTTGTTATTTACAATGAAATATGTATAGTGACCTAGTTAAGGGTTTGACCCTATTAGCAATCTTTTACAAATAACCCTGTTAGGGGTGAGGACTCACTGTCCAAAAATCTCACTGCTAAAATGATGAAGGTTGCAACCTTTAGTAAAACATATATGCACTATATCTAATAAATGAACTATTTGAGTAGACCTATTTTCTTGATTAGTTCCAGTGTGTTGTATGCTTCCATTTGTTCTTCACAGATATTTTCTTGATGAATGAAATGTCTCTACTGTCCCAAAACAATAGACATTATGTTCTGTACTTTTTCTGTCTCTTTTCTTATCATTCACACTTAGCGTTCACCAAATGAACTACTATAAGTATCTTCCCCAAAATATGTGATCTTAGTCAGCTTTAGGAGTCCCTTCAATACTTCTTTATTTGGCCAGATCAAGCACACAACCTGATTAGAACTACACAAATCAAACTAAATAGATGCAACACTTCACATAGTTGGCTCTACCAAATTGACTTAATCATTTCGCTTCTGTTAGAACATGATTAGCACCTTTAGATAATTACCATTAACTCATAAATAAACATGAATACAAACACGCATATCCCAAGGATAGGTGCAACTCAAGAAACAATGTAATTACATTGACTCTTCATAGATAATCTTCAGTCACTGTAACTGTCAAAATAGACTAACATAACTCAATGGAAACTTCATAGCTGACTCTACGTGAATGCACATAGCAACCAGAACATGTTTACACCATGGAAATAAATACAGAAGGCTCCAAAACAACTGTACTGATAATTTCTTACATGACACTGTTGTATATTATATGTTGTCATCAATGACAAACATACAATCAACAATTTTCATAGAAGCAAATCTCCAACAATCCCCCCCTTTGAAATTGATGGCAACATATGATATGAAAAACACCATCAACCCAAAGTAACCTCCTTCTTTTTACAATCTTCTCAATATCCTCATCAAGGATTCCTCTTTACTGTTGCTACTCTTCTAACTGTGTTTTTATTTTCATGACTATATAATCCCCCAGAGTATATGCTCCCCTTACTAATACTCCCTCTTTGACATCAATGGAAAAGGGCTCCAAACATCATGAAGCATAGGTACTACTCAAGAAGTAGAGTAGTCAACCATTCATCAGTCACCAAGGACTGATGTTCTTTTTTGTAAATTCTAATCAGACTCAAGAAAGGAAATTACTCCCAGCTTCTCCCTGAGATACTCAAAAGTATCTTTTGATAAAGGCTTTGTAAAAATATCTTCTAACTGTTCTTTAGTGTTCACATAATCCAACTTTACTTCTCTGTCTGCAACATTTTTCTCTTAAAAAGTGATATTTGATCTCAATGTGTTTTGTCTTTGTGTGCATCATAGGGTTCTTTGACATATTGATAGTGGTAGTGTTATCACAATGAATAACAATAGGATAATCAATCTGAATACCAAATTCTTTAATCATCTATTTGATCTAAACCATTATTGAGTAATTTAGTGTTGCTACAACATACTCAGCTTCTGTTGTCAACTGAGAGATGCAGTTTTGCTTCCTGCTTGTCCAAGTAACCAACATGTCTCTATGAAATACTGCTCCTCCTGAGGTACTCTTCTTGTCATCAACACAACATGCCCAATCTACATCTGTGTATACATGAAGTTGTATATTCTCCGAGTTAGGATACCATAAACCATAGTCTATAGTCCCTTTTAAGTATCTGAATATTCTTTTTATTTCCATTAGGTGATTTTGTTTAAGTTCAGGTGTAAATCTTCCAACAATGTCAACTGTATTGGAAATATCTAGTCTAGATTGAGTAAGATATATATGTTTTCCAATCATAGACTTGTATAGTATCTTGTCAACTTCTATGGAATCATCATCTTTATAAATCTTGCTTCTTGTTATCATAGGGGTGCTTATTGGTTTGCAATCTTCCATTTTGAGAGTCTTCAATATCTCCTTCACATACTTAAACTAATTTATAAATATGCCTTCGTATGTTTATTTTACATTCAATCCCACAAATATTTGATAGGTCCAATCATGCTCATTTCAAACTCACTTTCCATCTCTTTGTAAAATTCTACACTAAGCTTGTCATTACCTCCAAAGATAATGTCATCAACAAAAATAGAAACAAGTAGTAATCCTTTGTCTATCTCTCTTATGAATAAGTTATAATCTGCTGCTCCTTTTCTAAATCCTATCTTTGTTAAGTAACCATCAAGTCTCTCATACCATGCTCTTGGGTCATGTTTACATCCATAGAGTGCTTTCTTTAGCCTGCATACCATGTCTAGTTTGTCTGATAGATTAAATCCTTCAGTCTATTTTATGTAAACTTCTTCCTTCAAGTCACCATTCAGAAAAGCTGACTTGACATCCATTTGATATACTTTAAAGTTCTTGAATGTTACATAGGCCAGAAACAACTTGATTGCTTCCAGTCTTCTCACAGGGGAAAATATATCAGTGTAGTCTATTCCTTCTCTCTGCGCATATCCTTTACATACCAGTCTTTCTTTGTTTCTTACCACTGTACCTTCTTCATTCATCTTATTCCTGAATATACACTTTGTTCCAATCACATTCTTTTCATGAGGTCTAGGGACCAGTTCCCATGTATCATTCTTAATTATCTAATCCAATTCTTCTTGCATAGCACTTTTTCAATCTGAATCATTGCACGCATCTTCAACACTTAAGGGTTCAATCTGAGAAAGTAAGCATACCTCTTCATCAACGGTTTAGCCTTTTGCTTTGTATCTTTTCAGGACTTTAGCGCTTTGATCTCCAATGATGTCTTCCTTAGAGTGGTTTCTAGAAGTGTATTTTGAGTTTTTAGGAGTGACACTCTCATCTGTAATCTGTGATTCTTCTTGACTTGGTTCAGGATTGTTGCATGAAACATCAATATAGTCAAACATTTCTTAATAATTGTGTCCTTACTGATAGGTCTAGGTTCATCTTCAATCATATGAGCACATTGATAGTATCTTTCTTGAATCATAAACTTTGAACATCAATATTGACACGAGTACTTTCAATGATCTTCTTCAATCTTAGATTAAAACATCTATTGGCTTTTCTTTTAGTAGAGTAACCCAGAAAAATACCTTCATCACTTTGTAGCATCAAACTTGCCAATGCTGTCATCTCTCTTGATGTATCACTTGCTTCCAAAGATTCTAAAGTATTTTACAGTGGGTACATTACCAAACCAAAGTTCATAAGGTGTCTTGTCTGCACCTGGCCTTAACAGGATTATTGATAGTATAGACTAATGTATTAACTGCATCTCTCCAATAGGTATGTGAAACCTTTCCTTCAATCATGATAGTGCGTTATGTGTCAAGTATTATCTTGTTCCTTCTTTTTTCAATCCCATTTTGCTGAGGGGTTCTAGGAGCTCTTAACTGTCTTTTGATTCTATGTTCTTTGCAGTAGTCATAAAACTGGTCAAAGGTGAATTCTCCTCCTCTATTCGATCTCAGACATTTTATCTTTAATCCAGATTTATTTTCAACCTTAGCTTTGAATACTTTGAACTTCTCAAAAGCTTCAGATTTGTCTTTTAAGAGTGCAACCCACATCATCCTTATGAAATCATCTACAGACAAAATAAAATACCTTTCTCCATAGTATGATCTTGTTTGAGTAGGTCCACATAGGTCTGTATGTATTAGATCTAATTTGTTTTCTATAGAGTTCTATTTACTTCTGAATGAGGTCCTCACATGCTTCCCCATCACACATTCCTTGCACATAGTAGCAACTATTCTTGCAATACTAGGGAGGTCTCTTACTGTCTTTACATTACTTATCTTTACTATGTTGTCAAAATTGATATGACAAAGTCTCTTGTACCATAGCCAACTGCCATCCACTTTTGCAATGAAACAACTTACTTCAGAGTTAAGATAAAATACATTACCTTTGGTCTTTGATCCTGATGCAATCATATCTCCTTCTTTGTTGTTAATTATGCACTTTTTGTCTTTGAATTCAAGGTGATATCCTTTTTCAAGCAATCGTCCAACACTTAGAAGATTGTGATGTAAACCATCAACATAAAGAACATCATCTATTTTGTTCTTTCCATATAAGGTAATAGAACCTCTGCCTATGATAGGTTTGGGAGTGTTATACAAAAATCTAACCATTCCACCTTTGTACTTATCTAGATGTACAAATCTATCTTTGTCACATGTCATGTGGTGTGAGCACCCGTTGTCTATGATCTAGTTTGTTCTGATGTCTACTTTGGAAACTAATGCTAACTCTTGTGCTTATTTTTCATCTTCAATGTCCATCTCCTCAAGCATTTTCTCAATGTCTTTAATGGCAATGAATCCAATTTCATCTTCTACTAAATCATCATCAATTACACCATCTTCAGCATGATATCATTCCTTAGTGTATTTGGGGTTGTAATCTGATCTGAACTTTTTGACTCTTGTAGGACACTTGGATGCAAAGTGGCCAACTTTGTTGCATGAAAAACATTTGAATGGTAGCTATCTTTCATATTTCCCTTTACCTTTTCTTTCCTTCTTGGCAATCATAGCAATGATTTCTTCTAGTTTAGTGTCAACTTCTTCCTTCTCATTAGAGTTGCTTAAGGATTTCTTACTATGGATTGAGGCTTTGAAAGTTGTTTCCATTTTAGGTCCTGTCTTTAATCTTGATATCTCAAATGTAGATATTTTGCTAATCAGGGTTTCTCTTTTGAAGTCCTTTGAGAATTTCATGGTTTCATCCAAGACGTTAATCTTGATTTCATAATTTGTTATCAATGTGGTCATCAATTTGTCCATTATGTCATCCTCTAAAATTTATCCACCATTATTCTTGATACCTGATACTACTTCATTAATACTTTGATTGTAAGTTATGATGTTCTCTTCAAGTAGAATCTCTAAATTATTGTATCTTTTCTTCCATGTCTTTCTACGCGCATTCTTTGCTTGGATTTCTCCTTCAAACATATCTTCTAAGTATTTCCCGATTGAATATGCTCTTTCTACCTTCTTGATCTCAGAAAATTCATTGTTAGATAGGGCATTGATTAGGGCCTCATTGGAAATTGCATTTTGAGTGAATACTTCTTTTTGTTTATTTGTAGAGTCTTCTTCTGCAAGGTCTTTCAAAGTGGGAACATCAATTTCATGAGTAACAATCTCATAGATCTCAAAACCAACACACTGAAGATGTGTTATCATTTTATTCTTCCAGTAAAGATAGTTCTCTCCATCAAACTTAGGACTCTCTTTCTTGAAGTACATCATTTGATCTACCTTAACCTATTAGGCTTTCTCTCCAAGGCACTTTCCTCTGATACCAATTGTTGGAATAGTCCCAAGGGATAATTGAGAGGGGGAGGGGGTTGAATCAGTTATCATCTAGTTTAATTATTTTCTCCAATTAATTATAGAATAACATTAAGCATTTACACTTTTAGATAACACAAGATAGAACACAATAATTTTGGTTATGGGGAAACCTAATAGGTAAAAACCCTGGTGGAAATTAGCACCCACAAAGAAGTGTACTTGAGTATAATTATCCTTGTTAGAAGATTTTGCAACCCTGTTAGGATTTTTTCTTTGCAACGCAATAAGTACAGTGACTTGGTTAAGGGTCTGACCTTGTTAGGAGTCTTTTACAAATAAGCCTGTTAGAGGTGAGGACTCACTATCTAAAAAGCTCACTGGTAAAATGATGAAGGCTACAACCTTCAGTAAAATAGATATGTACTATATCTGATAAATGAACTGTTTGAGTAGACCTGCTATCTTGACCAGTTCCAGTGTGTTGTATGCTTCCACTTCTTCTTCACATAGATATTTTCTTGATGAATGAAATGTCTCTACTATCCCAAAACAATGGACATTTTGTTCTGTACTTTTTCTGTGTCTTTTCTTATCATTCACACTTAGCATTCACCAAATAAACTACTATAAGTATCTTCCCCAAAAGATGTGATCTTAGTCAGATTTAGGAGTCCCTTCAATACTTCTTTAGTTAGGAAAATCAAGCACGCAGCCTAATTAGAACCATGCAACTCAAGCTGAATAGACCCGACACTTCACATAGTCAGCTCTACCAAATTGACTCAATCATTCTACTTCTGTTAGAAAATGATTAGCACCTTTAGATAATTACCATTAACTCATAACTAAACATGAATACAAACACACATATCCTAAGGATAGGCATAGTTCAAGAAACAATGTAATTATGTTGGCTCTTCACAAATAATCTTCAGTCACCGTAACTGTCAAAACAGACTAACATAACTCAACTGAAACTACATATCTGACTCTACGTGAATGCACATAGAAACCAAAACATGTGTACACCATGGAAATAAACACGCAAGGCTCCAAAAAATCAGTACTAATAATTTCTTACATGACACTTATGTATATTATATCTTTTCATCAATGACAAATATACAAACAACAATTTGCACAGAAGAAAATCTCCAACAGAGTGAAGGACACCTGGCACCTGCTCTCCGAGCACAAGGAGGTTAGAAATCTTAAAGAATAGTGTAGGTTATCCTAAAATGGTGGTCATTAGATCTCAATATAATATCAGATGTTATCTTGAACAACTACAGACAAAGGTGCCAGAGGTCACAAAAGGACAAAGTACAAATCTGATTTCATTCTACAAATTTGTCCATCCACCGCTTGGGGATTTCTTGTATTTTGTCTTTACTATTTTTTAGGGTTAGGTCTCCAAATCATCCGAAGCTTTTTGCATCCTTGTATTAAGGATTCCAAGATGATTTTAGACAATACATATGTAATTGTAACCATTTTTTTTTTTTTTTTTTTTTTTTTTGAGAGAGAGAGAGAGAGAGGTTTTAACAGAATTACAAGGCAGACTAAAAATTGTGTTTGAACCTTTGTACTATTTGTCTATCTATATGTGTTTGAAGCTTTAAGACGTCAATAGAAATATTTTACAATATCTTTTCTACATCTCTATTGTCTCTTTACATTTCTGTTATAGTTCTTGTGTGTGTATCTACAAGGCATTTAATCACACTAATCTTAAGGTGATTGTGCAGTTACTTGTAAGTTCCTCTAAGGAAGGACTAAATTGTTTCAAGTAACCCTAGGGAACATAGCATTAGTTTGAGGATTTGATGATAAAGTTGTAGGAAGAGGATATTATATAAGGTATTCTATCTTTGTTGCAACTGTTTTATTCATTACCTTACTATGGATTTATACAAGATATTGACTCATAGCCTAGGGATTAGGCACTAGTTCTATGTTTGCTAAGTAATTGATTTACAATTCAATACTTTCAAATTACTTAGTCATATACACTACAAAAAATATAATTCCATTCAAGTAATTGTATTCATAGGATACAATTCAGTTTGTTGATTCCTTGAATAGAGGATCAAAAGGTTGCCCCTCCTAAAATCAAAAGGAAGAAGGATGAAAATCCTTATCTCATTGGTTCATGTTATCAAGACCATAGAATGACTTATAGTACTCTATTTTAAATTAATCATTGCAATCTCCAAGGTATTTTATAAGTTGTTATAGTGAGTTCAGAAGTAACAAATCAGTGAATGAACTAGTCCACTAAATATATTGACTGAAGAATCAATAATCTTTTATGGGTAATACCTGCCTGAGTCTGTGGAGCTCAAAAAAGGTGGTGATAATAGGTATCCCCAGTATTATCAAATACCTCATCAATTATCCTTTCTTTTGTATAAAAGGAGTTTGCATTCAAGTATATAGATATACTCTCATTTTAGGGTTGTGCTACAAGAAAAATAGCTAACAAATTGGCAACTCCGCTGGGAACTAGGTATAATTAAGTGTATCTAAGGAGTATCCTAGAATCTAGTTAAAACAAAAAAGTCTTTTGAACACTAGAGATTGTAGAGTCTTGATAAGAGTATTCAAAATATCTGAGGTTTTAGAAGACAATATATTTACAGTTGTAGTTACCAAGGTCATTTTGATAGTATTCATTCATCCCAAACAACTGTTGGGTGGCGACTCTAAAGTTAAATCTCTGTGATCAGTAATAAGTTAAGTGAACATATTTCAAAATGAATACTAGGTGAAAAATGAAAGGGAATCCTAAAATTGCATTAGATGGTGGAATCCCATCAAATTCAAGGATGGAGATGTCTTGGAGGAAGAAAATAAACCAAGTCAGTATAGATGAAACTTCTCCAAGAAGTAAAGAAAGTGATAGTAGGAGAGAGGAAGGTAGCAATCAGTCTAATCATGAAGGTAATACTTCAGAATATGAAGAAGCTCCAGAGAGAGGATTAGAAACACTTGCAGCTACTTCAACTTCTAGTGAAAGAGAAGGAACTGACATTATAACTTTAGATTTTGAAGTTCCTATTGATGAACTCGATGAAGAAGAAAGGATGTTGATGAAAAAATTAGCCCTTGTTCAGCAAAGAAAAGGTAAAAAAGATTTAAAAAAGAAAAAAGATGTTAGAAGAGATGTTGATAGAATTAAAATAAGATCCTTAAGGCATCAAACTACAAGAAATATTGAGAGTTCTCAAAACAACCATGAAATACCCATTACTCACAGAGCTTCTAGTTCACAAAATGCAAAGATAAAGGTAAACAAAAGATCACTAAAAGCAAACCTAAAGAGCCTAAAGTTCAGAAGGCGTTAATAGGGAAAATGTCCAAATTGGATATTTATCTTTAAATACTAAGGATAGAGAAGGAAACCATGGCAAAGATGCTAGAAAAAGCATAGGTGGAAGCTGCAACAATAGAAATGAAAAAGAAAATATATTTTTTGCAGTCTTCCAAATATTCTTATGCTGGAACTGAGAACACAACATCTTCCAAAACAAAAGCTATTACTTTCAAAGAGATTGATAACTTCCAAAGGAAACCATTGCATTCTGAAAGGTATAATCAATTTAATTTCATTGGTATCCCTAGATACCCAAATTTATTTCCAAAAGATGTGGGTGATGTGGGAGAAAAGCTCCTAAAATTTGTAGGTAATAATGTCATCTCTTGTGAAGTACATTTAAAAAAATTCATTGATTTTGTTGATGATTTGAATATTACTCATGAAATGTGTTGATGAAGATTTTTGTTTAGTCTCTAGTAGAGGATGCTAGAGAATGGTTTAGAAGTCTTTCTAATGGCTCTATTGCTTCCATGGATGAATTAATTGAGTTATTTAAAGATCAATATGGTGATAAGACAAATAAGGGGTTCTTACTGAATGAGTTCAATAACATCAAAAAGAACTATAATGAATAGGTCACTGAGTTCAATACTAGATTCCAAAGAGCTATGCATAAATTTTTTCAGAAAATAAGGTTGGATGAAGAGGTATGTCTAGCAACCTATTTAAATGCTTTTGATTATAAAATGGGTTATGCTCTTAGGGATAAAAACCATAGAACCCTCACTAATGCTTACAAGATAGAAGTAACTATTGAGATGAATAGAAGGGTGTCTGGTAAACTGAATAGAAGAGATGATTCACGATTTAGTAGGAGTAACCTAAAGGAACCAAAATATAAAGATTATAGGGTTCCTCAAAATAATAGGCCTTCCAATAATAATACTTACTCCTCAGAATAGGATGCAAAATCATCTTTATGGAACTCAGTTTAATGATGGGAAGCCTATTTCTCCACCTAGAAAAGAAAAACTTGAGAACAGAACTCCAAACCCTTTGCATAAAAATGTTGTCCATTTGTGCAATGATGATTTCTGGTGTGAGGCTTGTGAAGCCCCACACAATCTTTATTTTTGCATTGTTTCCTTATATTTGAATGTAAATGAAGAACAAGGGAAAGGTGAAAGTGAATACTATGATTATAATATGACAAATGCCTATTCATATCATGATGTAGACTTAGATAATCAAATTGAAAATCATGATTCATATGGTTCACAAGGAAATATAGAGATTCATTATCAACAAATTTTGTCAGATAGTGAAATAGAAGAAACAGATGACCATGTAAGATGTTTTATACAAAATAATCAATACCTTCCATTGGTCAAAAAAGCTTCAGATGAAGAAAAAGCAAGAATTACTACAGATCTGGTGAACAAAGAAAGAAGCAATTATCACTTAAGAAATAGAGTAGTTGGTGGTACTGGTAGTCAACCATCTGGTGTCTTTGTAAGAGAAAATAAAACAAACACCAAATATGTACAAAAGAAAGATGGACCTGGGGAAAATGCAAACAAACCTAAGGTCAAGATTGTAACTAAAGCCATAGATCCTATTGTTGTACAAGAAGGAAAAGCAAAGGTGTAAGAAATAAGTACTTCTTCTCTTAAGATAGAAAACAAAAAAAATAAGAAAGAAGAACCAAATCTAAACATACAGATTGAGGAAAATAATATTATTGTTGAAAAACCAAGGTCCTTAGATGTAAAGTATACTCTAGTAGACATGGGACATTGTTTATCTCAAATGACTGTAAAATTTTCATTTTTAGAAATGATGAGAATCAAGGAACATAAAGAAAAAGTTCTATCATTGTTGAACAGTGTGCCTACAATAAAAGTTCAAAGCCCAGAAAATGTTGATAAGAGACCAAATAAAAAAGGGAAGGAAGCTGAAGTAATGACTTCTAAGATTCCTTAGATTTTATTAATCACAACTGCTTCTCCTAAGGTTTTTGACCCATTCTTTCTAACACTCGTAATTAATGGAAAGATGCTTAAAAACTATATGATTGACTCAGGAGCATCAAACATTGTCTTGCCAGTAGAAATATGAAGTCTATAGGATTACAAGTGGATACTCCTCATAGGAGATGTCAAGAATGGATTCTAGAGAAGTCCCTGTTATTGGTATTATTGAAGCCATGCCTTAAAAATTAGTAGTGTACCTTGATGTGGTTTTAACTATGAATGTTCTTGTTGTTGACATACCACCACATTATGGGATGTTACTATACAGAAAATGGAGTGCTTCAATGGGAGGCAACATACAGGGTGATTTATCATATGATACCTTCAACATTACTGGAAATAATGTTAGAGTGTCAAGGGAGGGTAGAACACCTCACATGATTGAATGGTATAAAGACACTAATATTAGCTATTTTATTGATGTGGATATGGAGAACTTTAGAGTACAGAGGAGTGATCATCATCATTAGTGTAAAAATATTGATCCTTTGGTTAAATAATTTGTTAGGGATTTTTCTTGCAATGAACTATACTGCTTGATATGATTACTTGATCCTTGTTACCTCCTGATTCTGACTCAGAGTTCAAAGGCAAGAAAAGCCTAATTTCTAAGGACTAAAACAATATCC
>MU227288.1:2156928-2176365 GCA_018584345.1 Thuja plicata
GAAAGAAGACAAAAAAGAAATATATTAGGATACCTTGACTTATATCCTAATATATTAGAACAAGAAAAGAAGAAAAGATCTAACCTTGGTTTATAAGTACACCAAGGAAAGATTACAACTTCTAACAGAGTTCAATCTTTCTTAGGAAAGATTAAATTTGTCAGAAGATTTATAGCAAACTTTACAGAAATTGTCAAACCTATCATAAAGTTGCTGAAAAAATATGCAAAATTTAGTTGGAATGAAGAAGCTCAAATAGCATTTGAGATAATAAAGAAGGCAGTGCAAGAGGATCCTATTCTAAAATCACTTGAATATAGTAAGCCCTTTTCTCTATTTTCATTTGCATCTTATCACACAATTGTTGATGTTTTACAACAAAAAGATGAAGAAGGATTTGAGAATCCAATAGCCTTTTATAGTAAATATCTCCAGGCTGCAGAGCTAAACTATGAGATGATGGAGAAGCAGGCATATGCTTTAGTGAAAGAAGAACAATATTTTAGACCATATTTGGTCTATGTTAAGGTGCAAGCATATGTCCCTCACTCAGCAATAAAAGATATTTTTACTCAGTCACAAGTGACAAGTAAGAGGTGTAATTGGATAAATAGAATTTAGGAATTTAGTCTTGAAATCCACATTACAAATTTGATAAGAGGTCAGGGTTTGGAAAAAATCATGACAGAGGATAACTTGTATTTAGTACAAGTGAATGATATAGAGACACCTGATCAGACAGTTACAAGCATAGAAAGACAACCATTTTATGCTGATATTATGTACTTTTTAAAGAATGCCAAGTGTCCTGATGTTATGACTGACAAACAAAAGAGAAGTCATAGATTGTAGGCCTATAAATACAACTTATTCAAAGGAGATTTGTATTGGAAAGGCAGAAATGGTGTATTATTTCTATGTTTGGATCAAATCCAATCTGAGAAAGTTTTAAGCGAGATGCATGCAGAGGAGTGTGGATGTCACTTTTATGCCAAGACCTCTACCCAAAAGATTTTCAGGGCTCGATACTATAGGCCTTTTATATTTAAAGATACATATGCATATGTCAAAAAATGTGAGCCTTGTCATAGGTTCTAAAATAAGCTCAAATTTTTAGGAGGCCTATTGTTAAACCCAATAAGTGTTGAAGCCCCTTTTTCTATGTGGGGAATTGATTTTATTGGTGAGTTTGCAGAAAAATCTAGTGGAGGACACATTTGGATACTAGTAGCCACTGATTATTTTACAAAGTGGATTGAAGCCATTGTGACAAAAAGGCAACAAGTAAGGTAGTCACTGAATTTTTAATGGAGAATATTCTGACTAGATTTGGTGTACCTTCAAAGTTAGTAATGGATAATGCTATGTGCTTTAGATCAGATGAGATAATAGATTTATGTGAGAAGTATGGGATCATAATTTCATCTTCATCCCCATATCACCCATAGGAAAATGGACAAGCTGAATCTAGTAACAAAAGTATACTGAAGATATTGAAAAAGACTCTTGAAAAGAATAAGAGAGCATGACATACCAAACTAAGGTTAGCGCTCTAGGCTGATAGAATAAAAGTTAAAAGGGAAACAGGAAAATCTCAATTTGAGTTCATATATGGTTTATAGTAAAAAATTCCTATAAACAATTTGTTACTAGTATATCAGTTCATGCAAGAAGAGCAGTTAGATGTTTCTAACAGCATGCAAGATAGAATGATTCAATTGGCAGAGTTGGATGAAACAAGAAGAGACAACCAGAAGGAAAACATTAAATTACAATAGAAGATGAAATATATGTTTGACAGAAGGGCTACTGATAGAAAATTCCAACCAGATGACCTAGTTCTTCAATGGAATGTGAGAGTAGAAGATAAAGGAAACTACAAAAAATTTGAGTCTTGATGGCTTGGACCATTTGTTATTTCACAAATCTTTGGAAAGGATTCCTATTTGCTGAAGAACATGAATGGAGAAGATTTTTAATTTCCAGTGCATGGGCAATTTCTGAAACCCTTCTTCAATTGAAAAACAAAGTTTTATGCACAAGTAAGTATGCATTATATTGTATATAGTTTCTTTTAGTTGTGTGTTTCCCTTCTGTAGTAGGTTAGTCAGCGTTGCCTTCATTTTTTTTATGAGGTTTGCACCCAGAGATTCTTAGATTCGTTTCCATAAACTATGTTTAGCCATCCTTAGATAGAGCCACTGTTGGTTGTATTTCCAGTTATTGTAGTTTGCCCTAAAATTTTGTTGTCCTCAGTCTTATCCTTACCCAAAATCTGAAAGAATGTTTAAAATTACAAAATCCCATGTGAAAGTTGATGGTTTTATGTCAAAAGTCTGAGATATAGTCAAAAAACCCTAAGTCCTAAGCTTCATTCTATCTAAAAATGATTTAAACCCTAGGTCTTTGAAAAGGTTTATGTTTTGAAGTTACCTTTTCTTAACTTAAGTTCTTTTTAAGTCATGTTTTTTCCTCATAGTTGCTGAGTCTCTTTATAAAAACATAATATGCTTTAGTTTCATGAGACTAAGAGAGTCCCCTTTAGTCACCTTATCTCTTAAGGAAAGGAATATTATTTCAAAGATCAGGAGACTAAGAGATAACCTTCTGATGGAAACAGATCTATTGGTTAGTCGGGTTATCTCTAGATTAAACACGAGTTAACTATTTCCTGCAGCGACTTTGAGATTGCTTAGTCGCAGGATTTCTAGATATGACACAGGATTTAAGTGTTAAGTTAAAGGTTAAGTTTACCTTTAGTTGCTTTATCTCATGAAGAAAATGAGTTAAGTCAAAATATCTAGTGATTAAATGACAACCATTAATCAAGGTTTTAATCTGACGGTTGTCGGGTGATCTCATAATAAACCCTATAGTTTGAAATAAATCAAGTGACATTGAGTATTAATAGTCGCATGGTCTCCAGATCAAACTAAAGTTAAATTTAGGTTGAAAGAATTCAGTCGCTAGGTCTTAGTGAAAAACATGAGTTAAGTGAAAAATCACGAGATCTAGCGGTAGCTATCAGATTAAAAGAAAATCTATGGTAGTCTCTAAATCGCTAGAAGAACTGAAAAGGTCTAAAGTAGTCAAGCGATCATGAGACATGAAGAGATATTAAGACATATGTCCAAAAGGGGATGCATTATTTAAAAGGTTACATAGTTGCTAAGTCTTATGATATATTAGGGTTGGTTCAAAAGATTAAGAGACTTAGCGAAGACCATTAGATGCTGATGAAAGAAGATCAACAGCAGTCAGGAGGTCGCTTGATAAAAGATAAGAGATTAAAATGATCCAGCGATCAAGAGATAAACATGTAGTCACGGAGTCTCTAGTTGTTAACCAAGGCAGTTAATGTGAGTTGGCCAAAAGTCTTAGATATAGTAAAAAATCCCTAAGTCCTAAGATTCATTCTATAAGAAATTGATTTAAACCCTAGGTCTCTGAAAAATGGTTATGTTTTAAAGTTACCTTTTTGTAACTTAAGTTCTTTTTAAGTCATGTGTTTTTTCCTCATAGTCGCTAAGTCTCTTTATAAAAATAGAATATGCTTTAGTTTCATGAGACTAAGTGACTCCCCTTTATTCAGGTTATCTCTTAAGGAAAGGAATATTATTTCAAAGATCAGGAGACTAAGAGATAATTGTCTGATGGAAACAGATGTAATGGTTAGTCTAGTTATCTCCAGATTAAACATGAGTTAATTGTTGCCTGTAGTGACTTCAAGATTGCTTAGTCAGGGGATCTCTATATATGACATAGGGTTTAATTGATATGTTAAAGGTTAAGTTTCCCTTTAGTCCCTTTATCTCATGAATAAAATGGGTTAAGTCAAAAGATCTAGCAATTAATCGATAGCCACTAATCAGGGTCTTAATCTGATGGTAGTTGGGTGATCTCATAAAAAAGCCTGCAGTTTGAAATAAATCAAGAGACACTAAGTATTAATAGTCACGAGGTATCAAGATAAAACTATAGTTAAAGTCAGATTGGAAGACTTCAGTCGCTAGGTCTCGGTGAAAAACATGAGTTAAGTGAAAAATCATGAGATCTAGCAGTAGTCGTTAGATTAAAAGAAAATCTACGGTAGTCTCTAAGTTGCCTGAAGAACTGAAAAGGTCAAAAGTAGTCAAGAAATCATGAGACATGAAGAGATATTAAGACACATGTCCAAAAGGGAATGCATTGTTTAAAAGGTTACATAGTCGCTACGTCTCATGATATATTAGGTTTGGTTCAAAAGATTAAGAGACTTAGCAAAGACTGTTAGATGCTGATGAAAGAAGATCAATGGCAGTCGGGAGGTCGCTTGATAAAAGATAAAAGATTAAAATGATCCAGCGATCAAGAGATAAGCATGTAGTCATGGAGTCTCTAGATGATAACTAAGGTGGTTAAGTTTTATTTCAAAAGGCTTTCAGTTTCCTGATCTCTTGAGATAATCGCAGGTAGTCAATTTATTCATCGACAAGGAGATTAATAGTCGCTAGGCCACTAGAAATGAAACTTGAGTAAAGAAGATGACAATTCATAGTCATTATAAAGTACAGATGCTAACCAATGAGGAAATAAGGAGCGTAGCCATGTTTGAAAAGGTAGTTGAGGTGTAATCAATGTTGACAAATCAAATTTGATCTCAGTCGAATAGAATAGGGTTTTTCTGAGAAAAGTACTAATTCAAATTTGATTTCCTGCCACTGTCAAGATCTACAGCTAAGAAATTGAATAAATTTCATAGTGTGTGAAACTAATTTTGTAGAAATTATTGAATGAAGAGATGTTGCATTGATGTTTCTGTTATAAATAATTGTCTTTGTTTTCATTTCACTTCAAAAATGATTGAATTTTTAGAGCTTAAGATTTTTGTATTTTCTAAGAAGATTTGAGTTTTCAAGAAGTGAATTGTGAAGTTGAAGTTCCTCTTGATTCATAATTGATTAAGTGATATAATTGGCAAGCTATGTATTGATTAGAATTTCAAAATTGTACAGAGTTTGATGGTTGTAGAGAATTCAATGAATAGTGAGGGTTTGGAGGAGATTTTTTTTAATATTGGTAATAGAATTATAATCAGCACACGTACAAAAAAACAATGAGTCAGGCACTGAGCATTTCATCCTCTAGTGGGAGAAGTGGAGATATTGGTGAAGATACTAAAGGAAAGAGGAACTATTTAGATGATTTTTTACAATTGTTACCCAGCTCCACTCAAAACAGAAAGGTAAGTGCTGAAATCTTACTAGATAATTATTGTGATATCAGAGATGCTAAGACTCCAAGTTCTTCTAGATTTTCTTTATATAATTATTTCTAGAGAAATTTTGACCAAGCCATTCCAATCTCAAACCCTTGGACTTGTGGGTTAGCTAGGTTACTAGTGCCATATGTATTTGTAGATGCAGATTTCATTCTTGAATTGGAAAATAGATATGACCCTCTTACTATGATAATTACAAAAAATGATGGGAAACCCTTATGCACCCTGGATAGAAATTCTTTCATGAAGGCATTTGGGTGTTACTCCCCCATGAGCACAGAGATTGATTTGCACAAATTGAGGAATAGATATGTTAGGGAGGCTGGGGTAGCAGTGACATTGATCAAAGAGAATCATGTCCCCAAAAGATGAGGCGTCTCATTGAACCTATCCCATGGGAGATTCCTTATTTATTTAAGGATCTGAACCATTACATTAAATACATTGCATATGCACTACACAGAGTGTTGGGAGTAGATGCAGGGAGAGAAAGGATTAGCTCTGACATCCTTATGATGGTACTGGATATACAAAGCCCTCATATCAGTACTAATTATGATTACATCTAGTATATAATTGATAGGATGCATGAAGGGTTTGTACAAAATTAGATAAAGGAAGTAAACCCTAATTTCATGCAATATTCTTTATTGATGCATTAATTCTTTATTACAACTTTTCCTTAACAAATTGTGACAACTTGAGGCCACAAAGGTTATTTCAGAATCAACCCAATCCAATCCAATTATGGATGATGGCATGGAATTATACTTCAAAGGATTATGAGTTTTGTGCATTTGAAAATTGGATGGTTTACCCAATCCTTGTAGCTCTTGGTGTGGATAAGACAAGGCTACCAATACAAGTGTTACAACTTTTGAGGCCTTGTGATATGGTTGAAAAATGGCCTGGAGATCACAATTGGGGTGATTTCTATTATGAGAAGAACTATACAATGATGAGGGTTTATGATTGCATTCAACCACCCTACATCCTAACATTCCATATGCTACCAAGGATAGCAGCCATGGAATTCATGAGGCAGCTAATTTTGATAGATAAGGAACATCTAGCTCCCCATAGGAAGGGAACTTTCACCCCTAGACAGTTCAAAAAATATGGTTTTACCATTGGGAAAGGGGCTATAGATTTGATAAGTTCATAGATGAACCATTTCAGAATGTATATTTATTTATGTAGGTTTGTTGATTCAGAGGGTTTTATTTTAAGTGCAAGGAAATTATTGACTCCTTCCATCCCTTTCAACAAGGATCATGAGCAGTGTATATAGGAGGACATGCTCAAAAATATGATGGATGAATATGAGATTGCCTCGAGGGCAAGCAATTTTAATGAATTGATGGATTTGGAAAGACACATGAAGAGGAAGGGATTGACTTTTAGTGTTTTTTCCTAATTTTCCTTACTTAAAAAGGCTAGATGCTATGATTTATTCACGCACCTTATTTTGCAATCAATTAGAGGATGCACTTGATGAAAGTGACAAACAGAAGAAAAAGTATTATTAATCTGAAAATGAAGAGGAGAGTGAAACAAAATACTATGTGCCTAGCCCACCTCCAATGGATCAACAAATGATTGAATATAAATTAGCAGAAGGGGAGCAGTAAGAAAAAAATGTTGTGGACTTAACTCAAGTCTGAGAAGTTGATGTCACAAATGAGCCCCCACAAAAAAAGAGAGGATTGAGATAAGGAAGCTTTCACAGCAAAGGAGTGAAAAGAAGAAAGACAAAATTGGTGCTCTTATCCCAAGAAATAGAGCTTATGACCATGAATTAAGAAAGAAAAGAAAGCAAGGGAAAAAGATACAAAAGAGCATTGAAGAGGAAATTGAAATACCTCTTTGGACTTGCACTGATGAAAGGACATTACACCAACAAGAGTTCTTAAGTGATGACCAATTCATCAATACAAAATAATTCAAAGAATTTCTTATTTGGAACAAACACAGATTAGTTAGGGAAAATTTACTACTAGAGGGAGGAGCCCTAGTGACAGAAGAGGCCTTGCAAGAATTACAAGATTACGATTCCGAGTCTAAAAAAATGACTCCTGAAGAGGCAAGGGAACTAGTTAAGTCCAGTGGAATGTTTCTAGTGGAAGGATGGGACTTGGCATCTACATTCAACAATGATCAAGTCAGGAGGCAAACTAATATGAAGTTGTCATCAGAGGTCTAGGTAGGAGACATGATTAAGGGATTTGGCTACAATCCAAAGTCCCAAGCATTAGCTATGTGGAGCCTAGCTCCCAAAGATGACAAGCCCTCAGTCATGAGAATAGAAGAAAAAATGGTAGGGAATCAAATTATTTGGTCAGTACAAAACAAAAGAGACTTGGAATTTTTCCAAGTTCTCACATAATTTGCACAACTTAATGAGGCTAAAATAGCTCAATTGTTAGAAAGAATAAATAAGATGATAGCTGAGAGGAGTGCAATTGTACAAGATAGAGAGTTGTGTAAGATACAACTCTATGCCAATGAAAAATTAGTCAGTGAGTTGAAAAAGCAATTGTAAGAAAAACTAAAGGTTGATCCTACAGAACCAAAAGAGGTCAGTGCTGATGAAGTCCAGATAGAGTTAGCAGCTAGAGAAACAAAGATAGATATTAAAGAACATAATGATGTTATTTTGGGTTCTCTTTTTGAAATTTTGTAGAACGGGATATAGATGATCAAAGAGAAGGTAGAGATAGTTCTAGATGCATATTATAGATTGTCAGGGTTACATGCAAAAGTTACTAGTTATGTAATAATTTTGAACCAATACTTTGCAAGTGGGTCAGTATTGGCAAATCTTTTTGAAAGGTTAGCATCATTGCAGCCTTTAAGGGATGATCTGCCTAAGATTGGCATCCAAGTGCATGAAGAGATAGATCAGATAGAGTTTACTCTATAATATTTTAAAGGAAAAGTCAATGAGATTGAGGCTAGAATGAAGATTTTTGGGTCGAAATACAATAGATTTGTACCTTCCATCAGATCTGAAGATAATCATATGACTAAATTTGATAAGTTGATATATATATTTGACAAGGCAGAAATTGATATGGAAAGATACAACATACTGTTGGATGAAGCCTTTAAGGCTGAAACTGATTTCACTAGATTTGTTATAGATGTCAAGAGCACAACAAATGCTAAATGGGACAGTTTGAAGACTAAGCTACAGAACATTCAAAGATTCAACTGGCGTATTGATGCAGAGGTCACAACATGGGAAACAATGACAAATCCCAAGAAAAATAAAGTTGTTGACATGGACTTAGACATTCTGAATGGAGACTGAAGGACACCTGGCACTTGCTCTCCAAGCATAGGGAGCGTAGCAATCTTAAAGATTAGTGTAGGTTAGCCTAAAATGGCGGTCACTAGATATAAATATAATATTAGATGTTATCTTGAACAACTACAGACAAAGGTGCTAGAGCTCACAAAAGGACAAAGTACAAACCTAATTTCATTCTACAAATTTGTCCATCCATTGCTTGTGGATTTCTTGTATTTTGTCTTTACTATGTTTTTAGGGTTAGTTCTCCAAATCATCCGAAGATTTTTGCATCCTTGTCTTAAGGATTCCAAGATGATTTTAGAGTATAAATATGTAATTGCAACCATTTTTGTAAGAGAGAGAGAGAGAGTTGGAAGTTTTAATAGAATTACAAGGCAGACTAAAAATTATGTCTGAACCTTTGTACTATTTGTTTATCTATATGTATTTGAAGCTTTAAGACATTAGTAGAAATATTTTTCAATCTCTTTTCTACACCTGAATTGTCTCTTACATTTTTGTTATAGTTCTTATGTGTTTATCTATAAGGCATTTAAGCAGACTGATCATAAGGTGATTGTGCAGTTAATTGTAAGTTCCTTCAAGGAAGGATTAAATTGTTTGAAGTAACCCCAAGGAACATAGAATTAGTTTGAGGATTTGATGATAAAGTTGTAGGAAGAGGATAGTATATACAGTATTCTATCTTTGTTTCAAGTGTTTTATTGATTACCTTACTGTGGATTTATACAAGATACTGACGCATAGCCCAGGGATTAGGCGCTGGTTCTATGTTTTCTAAGTAATTGATTTATAATCCAATATTTTCAAATTACTTAATCATATACACTAGAAGAAAATATAATTCCATTCAAGTAATTGTATTCATAGGATACAGTTCAGTTTGTTGATTCCTTGAATAGAGGATCGTTAGGTTGCCCATCCTAAAATCAAAAGGAAGAAGGATGAAAATCCTTATCTCATTGGTTCATGTTATCAAGACCATAGTCTGGCTTTTAGTACTCTTTTTTAAATTAATCATTACAAACTCCAAGGTATTTTATAAGTTATAACAGTGAGGTCAGAAGTAACAAACCATTAAATGAACTAGTCCACTAAATGTATTGACTGAAGAATAAATAATCTTTTATAGGTAATACCTG
Source organism: Thuja plicata (assembly GCA_018584345.1). NCBI lineage: Eukaryota > Viridiplantae > Streptophyta > Pinopsida > Cupressales > Cupressaceae > Thuja > Thuja plicata. The sequence goes on from MU227288.1 coordinate 2,166,647, forward strand.
CTTGAGTCTATGGAGCTCAAAAAAGGAGGTGATAATCGGAATCCACAATATTATCAAATACCTCATCAATTAGCCTTTCTTTTGCATAAAAGGAGTTTTCATTCAAGTATATAGGTATACTATAATTTTAGGGTTGTGCTGCAAGAAAAAGATTTAACAAGGTGGACAGACATTGTTGTTTCCTCATCTTGTCCTAGCACATGGCACAAAGCACTATACATTCTCCTAGCCTTGCTATTGAAATAGTCTAGTTTAAAAGGCTCTAGTGTATTTGGGCCTACAATAATCAAATCCCCTATTTTATTAAAATATCCTTTCAAAGCCTCATTTCTGTAGTACTCCTTCTGAGTCCGGTACACTTGTTTGAAATAGTCAAAATCAATGTCAGCCATTTTAATTAAGAGGTCGCTTAAACTAAATACCTTTCTAATTTAATTGGCTATGACAGCCAAAAACACATTCCCCTCTGTATCTCTTAAAACCTTGGATACTTTGTCATATGTATTGGCTATCAAAGTAAATAGGTCTGTATCCATAAATACTCTAGGCACTATTAATTTACCCACATTTAGATCCCATATGTTGCAATATGTGGAGGGAGCATTCCTCTAGCTATAAGCAGTCTTAAATAAATTTACACTACTTGTACTAGTCTTGGCATCTTTGGCCCATCTACCTATCATACAAACCCTCCCCGACTCTAAAATGGGGATGTGCTGGAACTATTCTCTTAATCTACGTAGCATCACCTATGGACTCACTCAACTTTTGTAGAAGGCTGTCTCATACATTTCTATCTTTATATTCCACCTTGATAGAGAATTCAATCCTACGGGTCATTTTCTGAATGTAGGGATTCTTACAAGAATGATATTCAGATTAAAATAACAATTCTAAGACCTTTTCAAATGCCAAATCTTACTGAAAGCATGAATTTCTACTATGTCATAGAAGACTTACTCATTCTACAATTTTGTCACAAAGAGCTCAATATCACTGCAATTCTAATCTTCGTTTGAATGACTTTAATGAATTACAGCAGCTTTAAGTTTAAGCGATGAATTATATGGCCTCAATCAAACAAGTCTTTTGCATTGAATTCAACTAAAATGGCCACATGCTCTGCAATCAATTTTCCTAGTTCAAAAATCATGGCTTAACGGTTCACTGATGACCATTTTAAGAACTTTGAATTTGGACCATAGATCTTCAACAACATCTCCTTCATCGGGCGTCTCTCATTTCTTCCCAGAAACAACTATTCTTTTGGGACACATATCAACATGACTTGATTTCTTAAATGATAGATCTTGTGCATCTTCTCCTTAAGAGATCAAGTTAACTGTCAGATTTATCTTAACCTAGCTACAGGTTATTTCACCTTGAGTTTACTAACCACGGCTGCAACATCATCAACTTGGACACGCGTCAACAGTTCTTAATGGCTTAGATGCTAGATCTCACACATATTTTCTTTAAGCCATTAAGTGAGTCATCTGATCTCTTCAGTAACTATACCTTCTTTAACATCATCTATGTGTTGTACAAGACCCACCCTTTTTCCACACATCACCACAACTTAATCGCTTAACCTTTAGATCTCGTTCACTTTTCCTTTAAGAGATTAAGTCATCCGTTAGATCTTTTTCAAACTTTCCACCTTTTAATCTCCAGTCACCTTCACCTTTAGTGGAATACACATCATCAACTTAGACACGCGTCATCATGGCTTAATGGCTTAATTGGTATATCTTGCACCTCTTTGGGGTAAGCCATTAAGTCATCTGTTGGATCAAAATAAATTTGTCTACACTTTAATCAACAACTGTTCATAATATCCGAACCCACAAATTGCCACATGTCAACATCGCTTAATGGCTTCACTGATAGATCTTGCACATCTTATCCATTATCGATTAAGTCTACCATTAGATCTTTCTGTGCTTTAATCTCCATCATTCTGCCTGCAACAGGGCCTATGTCACTCCAAAGACACGCGTTGCTCAGACTTAATTGCTTGAGCATAGATGTCGATCATGTTGGGATTCAAAGATTAAGTCTACCGTGTGATGAAACAATATCTACCCATTATTTAACTGAAACCCTTTCCGATCATCAGACCCACCAAAGATATGCATCATGATGGCTTAATGTCTTAAACAATAGATGTTGAGCACTTTGAGAATACATGATTAAGCGGGCCGTTAGATCAAAACATATTAGCTCGAAAGATAATGAATTTAATTAAAACATTTGTAGACTTAGACTAAGGAATAATACGGGACCAAAGAGTTAGGTTACTGACAACTTACTGAATATGAACATTTTAAAAGGAACCCCTGCAAGAAATTACTTTAAGTGGCAAAAAGTAACATGAAATTATAAACCATTTCGACGCTTAGGGTTTTAGGATCAAATTTTACACTTTGAGACATGAGACAAGGGTTTTTCAAGTATCCTCGTAAAACTCTTTGCAAAAATAGACCAAGGACTTCTTTGTTTGAATTTTTTTTAACTAGACCTAACAAAGTCTTCACCGACGAACTCTATCTTAATACACCAAGGATTTGGTAAGCATTTATGATACACATTTTAGGGAAACAACTATAAATGGGGCAACGTAACAACTCATTTGTCATGACAAATAAAGCAGAGTGAACAATGCAATTTTTGAGAAAAAAGAAACTAAGTTACAAAGTGACCACAACTTGACACACAACACTCCAAAGTAGATCAGGAAAAATTGCAAGAGTAAATAGTAAATTCAATAGATCGACAACTTTTTTTTTGTGCATTTTACAGGAAGCCCTAAATTTCTCAAAATGGCCTTGACATTAAGAACCGTGAAATCCAAGAACGCAAAGAGGGATGAGTTCAAGCTCATTAAGAATTCAGCATATGAGGAACCCAACTACAAGATCCATCCTGAGGTTGCCTCACAATCCAATGTTGCTGGAGTATTTTCACGCATACCAGCTAGGGTTTTACTCGTGGAAGACATTCGATCTTTCATACACTACAAGTTTGCAAAGATAGAAACTTCAAAAGTTGAATAAGCTTATAAAGAGCTATGTAATGAAGATGGAACACTAAAAGATGAACATAAGCACATAGAAGTAAAAGGGCTCACCAATGCCCTAATGTTCCTGAAGGTTTTCAAAACTGAATGGATTCAGTTAGTGCTAAGCTGAATGCATAACAACAAGCTATGGCTTGATGAACCAAAGGTGATAATTTGAGATGTCATTCATGTGATCATCGGTTACTATCTAACCAAGATAGTCAAGGCATTAAAGCATCCACCAAAGGCCAAGACCGAGAAAATGACATGAGCCAAATGGGATGGCAAAGGACTGAAATTTACCACCATAACCAATGATGAGATCAAGTTTGGTGCATGTGTTCTAGGATACAAATTCTACCAAGAAAGTAGATTGAACAACATAGCATCTAGTATAGTAGACACGACCTACAAAATTGTGATGAAGGGAACACAATTAGACTTATTCAAACCACTCCTGAATTAATTGAAAGATAACTTAAAGACTATCAAGAATGTGAAGTCAAACACATGTAAGTTTGGCTCACTCATAATGTGTATCTTATTTTATTTTCAAGAAACATTCCCATCGATAGGAGATGTGAAATGGGACAACACCAAACCGGTCACCATGCAAATCGGTGAGCACATAGCCACACTAGGAGATAACTTTGAGACAGTCATGGATGAATATATCAATGTATTCAAAGACCAAATGCAAAAGAAGTTAAGAATCCCCGAAAAACTCATTGAAAAGTATAAAGATGAGATATGCTTCATGGTTGATAAAAACAATACATATATCAAACCTGCTATACTGAGGATATCATGGTTATAACCATTAGAGTATGAGATCAACATTGATCTTGTAACTAAGGAAATTGATGCCTTGATCAATGAACCATTGGACAAGAAACAACCAAAATTTGGAACATATGAAGAGGCCAAGACAAGAATAAAATCTAGCCTAGTTGTTAAGAAAATTATCAGAAAGAAGGACAAAATGGTGAAGAATCTTAATAAGATACTGTCGGCAACAGAGGAAGAAGTTAAACAGGATGAAGAGGTTGAATAGGAGGAAGAAACCAAAGAACCGTTATATATCGGTAAAGATAAAGGAAAGGATGACTCTGAGGAAATAGAGTTAGATTCACCACCTCCTCCACCAACAAAGAAACCAAGGATAATAGCTACTTCTAGGACAAGAAGCTAAACATCAAAGGATTCTACTCCTTTGCCTTTAAACAAAGGAAAGGTCAAGACATACAAAAGGAAAGTTGATGCACCGAAGAGAGGGAAAAAAAAAGAGGAAGGAAATTCATAAGAACCCAAGACAATATTAAAGACACTAAGAAGGATGAAGCTATAGAAGCATAAAGTGTCAAGGTACAAGCTCATTAATCTATTGATGACATATGCAAATCTATTGCAAACTTTGGATCTATTATAGATTCAAAGATCAAAAGATGGCCAAAATTAGATCCATAAGATTAGAATAAAGTAGAGGATGCCATCATAGAAAAAATGTACAAGTTCAAATATGTACCAATTCAGTTTGAAGGCAGTCATGTACCAAGGGAACTCTTGGATAGACTATACTCCTGTTGGACATTTTCCTTGAAAAATGAAAAAGAGATAAGAGAAAGAGTACTTGTTTCTCTCATGCCACCTGAATCAAAGAAAGTAGAAATAGATGAGATGATGGAAAAGTACAAAAAGGAGTTCTCACCGAAGTTGAGAGCATATAAATTTATTGAAGGAAAGCTTATAGAGCTTGAGTAGGATAGCCACAAGAAATGGTGTAAGATTATGAGAAAACCTACTGAGAAGGAAAGATCGACAAAGACCTTCAACAACAAGATGTTGATAAGGCAACTCAAGATGACACATCGATTGAGTTATACAAAGAAGAGGATGATGCAACTGGAAAAAAGGTTGTAGATATTGCAGATGAATCATGGCTATATACCACAAATGACAACATTGTGGATACTAATGTCATTGACATTACCAATGATCCAGCTGAGGAAGTGAATAAAGATGAAGATGTCACTATTGCAAAGGACAAAACTGATGAGAAAAATGTTGATACTGCACAAGTGAATATTCCAACCAACATGCCAATATTGATACAAGCTATCAATATCCTATAAGAATCAAGCAATTTACTTGACAAGGATACTCCCAAGGATGCAGGGGAAGAAGAAAACAAAGACAACACTGATGGTCAGCAAGACATCGAATATAGTCAAGATGTAACCGACAGTGATAAGGTTATAGGAGGAGATAAAGAAAAGGATGTAGACACAACATATAAGAATTAAGAATCAAAGAATGATGAAGCTAAGGACACCAATGAAGGAGACAAACCTAAAGATGGTACGCTTGAGGAAACTGACAAATGTGCTATTGATGATGTAAAGGTCAATGTGGAGACTTGACACCCGACAAGCTGAAACCGACACCAAGCAGAAAAAAGAAGCATAACAAGTAACTTCATCAAGGAAAAATAGAGAAAGCTGAGAAATTGGAAATGGTTTTACACTCTAGTGATTTACAGAAGAAGAAGAATAAATCAAAGAAGAACAAGTTGGAAATCACATTGGATGAACTTATAGAAATACCAAAGTGTGACCCATCTACACTTGACTTTGAAGCATTACAATAATATGTAGAAATATTCCAAAGGAAAGCACTATAGGAGAAGATGAAGAAACAACACAGGGACTCCATGGTACTGGAGACAACACGGGACATATTACATCAAATTGTACCCAATATTGATATTGATAAAAAAATCCCATACTAGATCAATTAACTACTTTAACTGAAGTAATAACAACTTAGAATATTGATGCTGAGAAAGGAATAGAGGAAAGAGAAGAGATGAAGTACCAACAAAAGCTTATTGAGAACATCAACCAAGAAGTGGTGGTAAATAAGGTAAGGCTATCAGAATTCATCACTGAATTAGACCCAATAATATTTGAAACTATAACCTTGATTCAAAAATTGAGCATAATAGAAAATTTCACTAAAGGGAATAGTGACAACATTGCAAAGCTGGATACAGATCTAGAAAATAGTGCACAAAGCTTAACCATCGATGGAGACAATGCAGTTAAGCTGCATTATGAAAAGATAATTGAGATAAAAAGTTTAAGGCATGAACCATGGGAGACAGAAACACATTTTAGGGAAGAAGTAAATGAGCTCCAAGCTCAACTTCTACCTTATCTTACACTACTCCTTCAACATATCAATTCAACAAGGCAATTGATAGCAACTCCCTAGATGTTTGTAGTAGACAACATCTGTGACTTTAACTCAAAGATCACACTCGAGCACATAGCTCTAGAGAACCTCAAAGAACAATAGGAGAAAATGATGGAAGACACGAATTCTTCACACTCCCACATTTTTGATAAGCTCTAAAGGTAAAGATCTTTGCCCTTAATATCAAAAAAGGGGGAAAATGATATGAGTACAAAATACAAAAAGAGAAAATGATATGTATCCATTCATTCATTTAGATGGACAAATGGTAGATATGTATATGTGTATTCAGATGGGAAAAATGATATGTATAAGGAAATACATCATATACATACATATATATAGGTATATACATATGGGGAGTCATTAAATGACTAAGGATTATATATGTTGTATATACTTAACATTTTGTTAGTATTTTGCAAATATCATTTTTTGATACTAATGTCAAAGGGGGAGATTGATGACATTAATTTTCCATTAGTATGCAAAAAAAACTTTCGATAAGCATACATCGAAAGACAGGACAAGAGAAAACCAAAGATCAGATATTAAGAGATCACCGAAGATGACTAAGTATAAAGAGAACCGACGGCATAACTTAGTGTGTAAACCAAAAATGCAATTACCGAAAGATAAAGAGGAACCCAATGTGGAAGATATAGTGCAGATCGATAAGATAGTTAAAGTGAAACTGACAAAACAAAACTGAATTATAGTAAGAGCATAACTGACAGACAGAAACCAAAAGTCAGTTGGAGCCCACAAAAAGTGGATTTGACTTCCACATTAGATAAAGAAAGTGTATTATGTTTATAGGATATTTATTTGTTTTAAATCCATTTCTATAGGGATAAGATACATGAATGTAAGTGATTTAATCATTCGAACTGATTTAAAACACATAGACTAGGAGATCTAGGTACAAGTTGTAAACTTGATCTTAGAGTTAACATTATTTTTATCGAAACTTGATGATGTCAATCCATCTATAAAAAGATGATGCAATTAGTCATTATTATCAATGAAAATAGAGAGGAGAAGATGAATGAAGCCAATGAGAACATCTATGGATCTGATTGAGAGTTTCAAGAACAAGAACAACAAAAGGTGAATCTGGTTATCAGAACCAAGAACAAAGCATACCGAGAATCAAAGGTATTATTCAATCACAATTAGGTGATAATATTTTTCATGTAAAATAAATTATATCTCTATCAACAATAGGAGATTACATTTACCAAGTCAATTAGTAATTTTCTATCATTCGAACAAGTGGAGCAAACTGTAAAAATCCTTTCAAGGAAGGCGGATTTAATAGTCCAACAACAAATCTCTTTACCGAGTGCACACTCAATAGTGTTGATAAATCTCTTAACAAAGTAGACTTTAATAGGTCTCTATCGATACTCTTAATAGGGTAGATCATAAAAAGTGATCAAATTGTAAGCCTTAATTGACCCCTTCCAATCTGCAGATAGTGAAGATTTTGTGGGTGCCATCCCCACCGCTTTTTGTACTTCCTTACAAGATTTTTCTATGATATCATATATTGTGTTATGTGTAAAAATACTTTCATGAATGTTTCTATGAATTTTCACATGTATTTTAATATTATGAATTGATATAACTCACATCAAGATAGTATAGATTAGATTGAATAGATATATAATTGATTAGAAAGGTTAATTGATTAAAGGATACAAAAAAATTTAGAGGTACTGATTCACCCATCCCCTCTCTGTACATACTTCTCATTAATCCAAACAATAATCCTCTCCCTACCATCCATGATTATAGGTTAGAACAATCATCTATCCTCATTGAAGAAACCAAACCTGTTAATCTGGGTACAGAGGAACAGCCTTGCCTCACTCACATTGCAACATCTTTGATAGAAGTAGATGAAATGGCCTTCACAACTCTTTTAAGGGAATATTCAGACATATTTGCATGGTCCTACTCTCACATGCATGGATTGGATCCAGAACTTCTAGTACATCATCTATCTATGGATCGTAACATTGAACCACTCAAACAAAAGCTTTGGAAAATGCATCCCAAAGTTGCACTAATGGTAATAATGGAATTTTGAAAAACTCTTGATACCTGGAATCATCACATGGATAAACTACTCAGAATAGATTTCAAATATGGTCCCTATTTCTAAGCCAGATAACTCCATTAGAATTGGTATCAACTTCTGGGATGTAAACAAATAATTTTCAAAAGAAAACTTTCCATTTCCTAACATCGACATGATAGTGGACCTCACTGCCTGACATGAGATGTTGTCTCTCATGGGAAGATTTTCAAGATACAATCAGATTCATATAGAAGAAGAAGATAAGCATAAGACAACATTTACAACCCCATGGGGTACCTTTTGCTACAACATGATGGAATTTGGGCTCAAGAATGTTGGAGCAACATATTAGAGGACCATGACTGTCATCTTTCACGACATGATCCATAAGATCCTTGAAGATTACATGGATGATATATTGTCTAAGTCACACAATAGAATGGATCACCTAAATGATCTAGAGGTAGTGTTTTATCAACTTTGACATTATGGTCTCAAGCTAAATCCAAAGAAATGTGTTTTCAGAGTTACATCAGGAAATCTCCTTGGATTCATTTTATAACGTTGTGGCATCGAGATAGATCCTAAAAAAGTAAAATTAATCATGTAAATGTCTCCACCAAAGACACTCAGATAGTTGCATAGTCTGCAAGGAAAGTTTCAATCAGTGTGCCACTTCATATCACAGCTTGCTGACAAATGCCAACCTTTCACGCATTTGCTAAGGAAAGATCATAGTTTCAAATGGGATCATATATGTTAGTAATAACTGAGAGAGGGGGGGGGTGAATCAGTGGCCTCAAATTTTAATCCTTAAATCAACCCTTTTAACTCTTATAACCACTAGTTATTTCTCATGTTATCTTTTGTCCTACAAGATGAATGTCTTGAACAACTTATATAAATTTACTACTTGTCAGATTGCTCTATTAAACCTTCTTCTTAATGTTTACCAATAAGTAGTCATCTATTTACCAAAATAAAGTAAATGTGCAGAGTATACCAATATATCAAGTGTAAGGCCCACCCCATTCCCACCTTTTCCTCGACACTTCGATGTCGGACGATTAAGGGGTGTTGTAGTATCTGGATGATTGGTAAATCCCTAACAGAATTGTACCTCGAGATAGACCTATCTATTGTACCTTCATATCAGTACCTATTTTAGTGTCGCAATGACAGAGGTGATGTCTCTAGGTTGTTAATTGTGTAAGTGAATCTTGGATGTAGTATGTTACCCTGCAGATCATAGATCCAACTAGACTATTAAGGGTCCATTGAGTACTTTTGTCGAAAGGATTAGATTCAAGAAGTTGA
>MU227288.1:2180487-2215304 GCA_018584345.1 Thuja plicata
AGTTAATTTAAGATGTTATTAAAATATGTAATTTAAAAATTTAGTCTTGTTTTTATTGTAGTTAGATAGTAATGTTAATAATCAAGGATAGTTAATAATTATAGATGGATTTTATTTGACAAAGTTTCAATAGGATATTTAGTTAATATTTATGGTACCACATGCTAATGTTATAGCATGATTATATTATTAATCGATATATTATAAGTATAGTAACTAATTAATAAATATTATAATTAATTAATATATATCATATTTATCAATTACTACCATAAATATTATTGAATCATAAACTTTGATAATATTTATCATAAACTAATGTTACCCTTGGAGAGTATTAATTGGTTAAAAGTACATTGATTAATGGGTATGTTGTAATTATAAATTGAACTAGTATTTATTCATTTGAAAATGAATATTGATGTAAACGTCAAATTAAATTTTATATTCATTATTTCCTTTAATAGACCACATAATTATAGAATCATATTGGCTTGATAAGTACCCTATTGGGATATGGTTAGCCTATTTTTAGAATGACGTATACTATAACATTCAATTCCTCCTAGATAACCTATAAGCTTTTTAGAACGATGATTGACGATATTGATCGAGAAGATGATCAACGATCTTCTTCGATACCATCCACCATCATATGGTTACAACATTGTTGAGGTTGATCGCCAGGGTCTTTTGTGACCACGTCGTTGAATCCTCTTTCCCGCAACTTCAACGTGGAACTTTTTCACTTAAAAAAAAAAAAAAAAATTTTTTTTGGTTGTGTTTTGATCCAAAATTTTGGGCATCACATCAAGAATGAATTATGTAAGATACAAAATATTAAAGAAATGCATCATACACACATATAACACATGTTGGAGATTTGTTTTTGTGCAGTTGATTGATTGTATGTTTGTCATTGATGAGAACATATAATACACAGTAGTGATTCTGTATCTACTCATCAGAATGATGATATCAAGCCTTGTGTGGTTAGATACATGTTTTAGACATGTTTATTATGTTATGTTCATACACGCAAATCTAGATATGATTTTTTAGTCAAGTTGTGTAATTCTATTATTGGCAGTTACAGTTCTGGAAGAGTATCTGTTCAGAGCTGACGTATTTAACGTATTTCTTGAGTTGTGCCTATCTTCATGATATGTGTGTGTATATTCATGATTATTTATGATTTGATGATAGTTATCTAAAGGTTCAAAACATGTTTCAATAAGATTGCAAAGTTAGAGTTAATTTGGTGAAGCCAACTTAGTGAAGCGTCATGTCTATTTAGTTTGTGTTGTGTAGACTTAATATTGTTTGCATGCTTAGTAAAGATAACAAGGATGTTATGAAGAGTTGTCTTACAGGTCCCATGATCTCATACTTTGAGGAAGATACTTATAGCAAATCATTTGTGATACACTAAGTGTGAATGATACGAAAAGAGACAAAAAATGTACAAAACAGAATATCAGTTGTGTTTCATTCATCAAGAGTCTATGTGAAGAAGAAGTAGAAGATTACAATACATTGGAACTAATCAAGACCACAGATCTACTCTACATTTAATCATCATATATAGTGCATATCTATTCTATAGAAGGTTGTAGCCTTCACCATTGATGTAGTGAACTTTTGGATAGTGAGTCCTCACCCATAACAGGGTTATTTGAAAAAGACTCCTTACAGGGTTAGACCCTTAACAAGGTCAATATACTTATTGCATTGTAAAGTACAACTCCTAATAGGTTTGAAATATCTTCTAACAAGAATTACTATAAACAAGTATAGTTCTTTGTGGGTGCTAATTCCCACTAGAGTTTTTACCATTTGGTTTTCCCGTAATCAAATTGTGTGTTGTGTACTGTGTTATCTGATTAAGCATTTACTTTATTGTATTCTAGAGTTAATAAGAGAAAATAATTAAAGTTACTGATAACTGATTCACCCCCCCCCCTCTCAATTATCCTTTGGGACTACTCTAACAATTGGTATCAAAGCCAAGTGCCTTGGATAAGAAGCCTAATAGCTTAAGGTAGATCAGATGTCTTACTTCAGAAAAAAGAGCCCTAATTTTGATGGAGAAAATCATCTGGATTGGAAAAAAAAAATGATAACACATCTACAGTGTGTTGGCTTTGAGATCTTTGAGATAGCTATATAAGAAGTTGATATTTTTTCTCTAAAATACCTTGCAAAGGATGATGCTACTAGTAGACAAAAGGATACATTTACCAATAATGCAATTGCTAAAGAAGCCCTAATTAGTGCCCTATCCGACAGTGAATTTTCTGAGATCAAGTAAATTGACAGAGCATACACCATATGGAAGTATTTAGAAGATATGTTTGAAGGGGATATTCAAGCAAAGAATGCGCGTAGGAAGAGATGGAAAAATAAATACAACTGTCTTGACATGTTACCTGAAGAGAACATTAGAGCTTACCATCAAAGGGTAAATGAAGCAGTCTCTAGAATCAGAAATAATGGTGGAGAAATATCAGAAGAAGATATAATGGACAAGTTATTAACTACCTTAACATCAGACTATGAAAACAAGATAAGTATTCTAGAGGAAACCATGCAATTCTCACAAGAATTCAAGAGAGAGACTTTGATCAGTAAAATCTCTGCATTTGAGATATCAAGATTGAAGATTGAACCTAAAAGTGAAACAACTTTCAAAGCCCCAGTCCATGGTAAGAAATCCTTACACATCTCTATCCATAATGAGAAAGAAGAAGTTGATGAAGAACTAGAAGATATCATTGCTATGATTTCTAAAAGAGAAAAGAAAGGAAAAGGAAATATGAAGGATAAATTCCATTCAAATTTTTTTCATGCAACAAGATTGGTCACTTTGCATCTAAGTGTCCCAAAAGAGTCAAGAAGTTCAGATCTGATTACAAACCTAAATATAAGAGGGAATGTTACCATGCTAAAGAAGGTGTAACTGATGAAGATTCAAGAGAGGATGAAATTGGATTTTTTGCCCTTAGAGACATAAAAAATTTGCTCGAGGAAATGGACATTGCAGATGAAAAGGAAGAACAAGAGTTAGCCCTAATTTCAAAAACAGACATCAGAAGTGATTGGATCATTGATAGTGGATGCTTTCACCATATGACAAGTGACAAAGATAGATTTGTTCATTTAGACAAATACAAAGGTGGTATGGTTAGATTTGGAGATAACACTCCTCAACCATCATAGGCAGAGGATCTATCACTTTGGATGGAAAGAACAAGCCAAATGATGTTCTATATGTTGATGGATTACATCATAACTTGCTAAGTGTTGGATAGCTACTTGAAAAAGGTTATCATTTGGATTTCAAAGACAACAAGTGCATCATTAACAATAAGGATGGAGACATTATTGCATCTGGCTCCAAAACAAAAGGTAATGTTTTTCAGCTCAATTCTGATGTAAGTTGTTTTGTTGAAAAAGTAGATGACAGCTGGTTATGGCACAAGAGACTCTGTCATATCAATTTTGATAACATAGTAAAGATAAGTAATGTCAAGACAGTCAGAGACCTTCCAAGTATTGCAAGACTAGTTGATACAATATACAGGGAATGTGTTATGGGAAAGCATGTAAGGAGTTCATTCAGAAGCAAGCAGAACTCAACTAAAAACAAATTGGACATGGTACATATAGATTTATGTGGTCCTACCCAAACAAGATCATACTATGGAGAAAGGTATTTTATTTTGTTTGTTGATGATTTTTCAAGGATGATGTGGGTTGCATTCTTAAAGGAGAAATATGAAGCCTTTGAGAAGTTCAAAATATTCAAAGCTAAGGTTGAGAATGAATCTGGATCAAAACTAAAATGTCTGAGATCAGATAGAGGAGGAGAGTTCCCCTCTGATCATTTTTATGATTACTGTAAAGAACATGGAATAAAAAGATAGTTAAGTGCTCCTAAAACCCCTCAACAGAATGGGATTGCAAAAAAGAGGAACAGGGTTATACTTGATACAACATGCACTATTATGATTGAAGGAAAAGTTGTGCACACATATTGGAGAGATGTAGTAAACACAACAGTATAATCAATAGAAATCAATTGAGGCTAGATGCAAATAAGACACCCTGTGAACTTTGGTTTGGTAATGTACCTACAGTAAAATATTTTAGAATCTTTGGCAGCAAGTGCTACATCAAGAGAGATGATGGTGTTGGTAAGTTTGATGCTAGGAGTGATGAAGGTATTTTCCTTGGTTACTCTAAAAAAAGCAAAGCATATAGATGTTTCAATTTGAGATTGAAAAAGGTAATTGAAATTACTCATGTAAAAATTGATGAAAATTTTATGGTTCAAGAAAGGTACTATGAATATTCACCTATGATTGAAGATGAACCTAGGCCTAGCAGCAAAGATAATGTTATTGAAGAAATGTTTGATTGCATTGATGTCTCATGCAATGACCCTGAATCAAGAAAAGAAGAATCACAAATTATAGATGAAAAATTCACACCTAAGGTTCCAAAATTCACATCTAGATACCACTCTAAAGATGATATCATTGGAGATCAGAGCAGTAGTGTTTTGACTAGATCAAAAGAAAAAAGTCTATCAATGGATGAAGAGGTATGTTTAATTTCACAGATTGAGCCTTTAAGTGTTGAAGATGCTTGTAATGATTCTAATTGGAAGAATGCAATGATAGAAGAATTAGATCAGATAATTAAAAATGATACATGGGAATTGGTCCCTAGACCCAGTGACAAAAATGTGATTAGAACAAAGTGGGTATTCAGAAAAAAGATGAATGAAGATGGTACAGTAGTAAGAAACAAAGAAATATTGGTATGTAAAGGATATGTGCAGAGAGAAGGAATAAACTACACTGATACATTTGCCTCTGTGAGAAGACTAGAATCCGTTAAATTGTTCTTGGCCTATGCAACATTCAAAGACTTTAAAGTTTATCAAATGGATGTAAAGTCAACTTTTCTGAATGGTGACTTCAAGGAGGAAGTCTACATAGAACAACCTAAAGCATTTAATCTTTCAGATAAACCAGACGTGGTATGCAGATTGAAGAAAGCACTATGTGGTCTTAAACACGCCCCAAGAGCTTGGTATGATAGACTCGATGGTTATCTTACTAAGATTGGATTAAAGAAAGGTGCAACAAATTGTAACCTATTCACAAGAGAGACACCTGATGGATTACTACTAGTTGCCATATTTTTTGATGACATTATCTTTGGAGGTAATGACAATCTTAGTGCAGCATTTGCAAAAGAAATGTAGAAAGAATTTGAAATGAGCATGATTGGTCCTATAAAAATATTTTTGGGACTAAATGTAAAGCAGATAGATAAATGTATATTTATTAATAAGTCAAAATATGTGAAGGAAATATTGAAGACCTTCAAGATGGAAGACTGTAAACCAGTATACACTCCTATAATTACAGGAAGCAAGATTTCAAAAGATGATGATTCCACAACAGTTGATAAGACATTGTACTAATCTATGATTGAAAAAATCATTTATCTAACTCAATCTAGACCTGACATATCTAATGTTGTTGGCATTGTTGGAATATTTGCAGCTGAACCCAAGTAGAATCACCTAATGGTAATCAAGAGGATATTCATATATCTAAAGGGAACTATAGACTAGGGTTTATGGTATCCTAAATATGAGAATGTACAACTTCATGTGTATACAAATGAAGATTGGGAAGGTTGTATTGATGATAGGAAGAGTACTTCAGGAGGAACAGTATTTCTTGGAGATAGGTTGGTTTCTTGGATAAGAAAGAAGCAGAACTGTATCTCTTAATCAACAACAAAATTTTAATATGTTGCAACAGCACTAAAATGTTCAACCATGGTTTGGATCAAGAAGATGGTTAAAGACTTTGGTAATCAGGTTGATTATCCTATTGTTATTCACTATGATAACACTAGCACTATTAACATGTCTAAGAACCTTGTGATGCACGCAAAGACAAAACACATATAGATCAAGTACCACTTTCTAAGAGAAAAAGTTGAAGACAAAGAAGTGAAATTGAACTATGTGAGCACCAAAGAATAGTTGGAAGATATTTTCACAAAACCTTTATCAAAAGATACTTTTGAGTATCTCAGAGAGAAGTTTGGAGTAATTCCCTCTCCTAAGTTTGATTAGAAAATACAAGAAGAACATCAGTCTTTTATGACTGATAAATGGTTGACTACTCTGCTTCTCGAGTAGTACCTGTGCCTAATGATTTATGGCACCCTTTTCCATTGATGTCAAAGGGGGAGTATGTACTAAGGGGGAGCATATACTCTGGGGGAGTATATATATGGAACACAAACA
Source organism: Thuja plicata (assembly GCA_018584345.1). NCBI lineage: Eukaryota > Viridiplantae > Streptophyta > Pinopsida > Cupressales > Cupressaceae > Thuja > Thuja plicata. The sequence goes on from MU227288.1 coordinate 2,186,825, forward strand.
TAGTCAGAGGAAGTGCAGTAGTGTAGAGAAATCCTTGATGAGGATATTGAGAAGATTGTAAAAGAAAGAGGACACCATGAATAGAGGAAGCTTTTAATATCATATGTTGCCATCAATTCAAAGGGGGAGATTGTTGGAGATTTGTTTCTATGCAGTTGATTGATTGTATGTTTACCATTGATGACAACATATAATACATAGCAGTGATTCTGTATGTACTTATTAGAATGATGATATCAAGACTTGCATGGTTAGATACATTTTTATTATGTTATGTTCATACACGCAGATCCAGATATGATGTTTCAGTCAAGTTGTATAATTATGTTATTGTCAGTTACAGTTCTGGAAGAGTATTTGTTCAGAGTTGATGTATTTAATGTGTTTCTTGAGTTGTGATTAGTTATGAGTTGATGATAGTTATCTAAAGGTGCCAAACGTGTTTCAAGAAGATTGCAAAGTTAGAGTTAATTTGGTGAAGCCGACTTAGTGAAGCGTCATGTCTATATAGTTTGTGTTGCGTGGACTTAATATTGTTTGCATCCTTAGTAAATTTGATAAGGATGTTATGAAGAGTTGTCTTACAAGTCCCATGATCTAATACTTTGAGGAAGGTACATATAGCAAGTCATTTGTGATATGCTAAGTGTGAATGATACAAAAAGAGATATAAAATGTACAAAGTAGAATATCAGTTGTGTTTCATTCATCAAGAGTCTATGTGAAGAAGAAGTAGAAGATTAAAATACATTGGAACTGATCAAGAAAGCAGGTCTACTCTATATTTCATCATCAGATATAATGCATATATGTTCTACAAAAGGTTGTAGCCTTCACCATTGAAGCAGTGAGCTTTTGGACAATGAGTCCTCACCCCTAACAGGGTTATTTGTAAAAGGCTCCTAACAAGGTCAGACCCTTAACCAGGTCACTATACTTATTGCATTGTAAAGTACAACTCCTAATAGGGTTGAAATATCTTCTAACATGGATTACTATAAACAAGTATAGTTCATTATGGGTGTTGATTCCCACTGGCTTTTTTACCATTTGGTTTTCCCATAATCAAATTGTGTGTTGTGTACTGTGTTATCTGATTGAAAATTCACTTTATTGTATTCTAAAGTTAATAAGAGAAAATAATTAAAGTTAATAATAACTGATTCACCCCCCCTCTTAGTTATCCTTTGGGACTATTCTAACAACACATGGATTTTAACGTGAAAACCCTGTTGAAGGAAAAAATCTCTAGGACTGGCACCTCAAATTTTCACTCTTCTGAAGTGAGCCCTGTTAGGAGCTAACCCTGTTAAAGGTTACAAACACACTATTAGGTGTGACCTTGTTAGAGGATTTTACACATATAGGTTGTCACTTAGTATCGGGCATCTAATACTGCCATGCTTAAATCAGCCTCTCTCTTAGACTGTCAATAGGCATCGGGCATATCCAATGCTACTTTCATGAATCAACCTTTTTGGCAGTCCTTGGGATGTACCTCAATATATAGAAGACTATTAATTCCTACTCTGTTAAGAGACTTGATGCTTCAATGGTTAAACTGAAACAATATGTCATGTTTCTAATCCAACTTGAATTGCAGATTTTTAGATCTATTTAAGTACATTACCTCTCTCATCAATGTATCAATTCAATTATTTTGTGCTCCACACTTTCTTCTCTGTGATACTATGCTCATTGTTCATTGGTGTCTGCATAATTCCTTAGCTCTCCTTTAGCTTGATTGATCTGTATTGCATGAAGTTGTTCTTCATCAGTTTCTCTTCAGAATCCTGTTTTCATTCACTCCCCTTAATCCCTTTTTCAAGAATGTGATATTGAAAATGAATTAATCCCGCCTCTTATATAGACATGATATTCATTGTTTCTTGATTATTGATTCTTGGTGTGAAAAACAATCCAGCCAATTAGATTTAAAGCATAACTCCTAATTTTTCTCATAGTTATCTTCATGCCAACTGTACAAATTGTCTTTAATCAATCACTTAACTCTAGTCTAATAAAACATAGAAAACAACCAGTTAAGTCTATCTTTAGCTCTTGCCAGCTAGATATTTTGTCATTTTCTAAACTCTCTATTCCGTTGGTCAACTCTGTAGTTAGTCATTGGTGACAACTGATAGTTTTGTCGGTGTGACTCTAGTTAACTTTGGGATCTCCATCCGTCGAGTATCATTGGATTTTTACTCATCAGGCAACTATATTTTCATCTTGTCATGCATCCTATGGTTTTTCTTCGTCGGGAAACACTTTCTTCTTCTTGTTGGGTATCATTGTGACTTTTCTGCTTTGCCTTTTTCGATGGTGTGCACTCCATCGGTGTTGTCTATCACTTAGTGAATACTTGAATTTTATGCATTATTGAAAGCATAACCTTTGTTCCATTAATTCTCAAAATTCTTTGGCATTATGTACATGATCATATAGATGATATCAAGTTGACATCAATGACAATACAAACCAGTAATTGATTTAATGCCTTGCATTATATTTAACTTAACATTATCAAACATTCACTCAGTTACATGTCATCAATCTCTCCCTTTGGCATTGATGGAAACATACTATATTATCACACTATACTATTTCTAATACAATATGAAATACAATCATTGAGATTCATCAAACTACCAATCTTTCCCTTTTGTCAACCAATAAATGTCTTAACTTCGGTAAGCTTTGTTTTAGCTTAGATTTGATTCCTGTAGTTCTCTTTCTTCTGATGTGTTGTGACCTCTCCTTGTGTCAATTTATTTCCTTTGACAACTCTTACTCTTTTGATGTCTTTTTCTTTTGTCAGCAACCCTCCCTTTGTATAATCTTTCATACAATTTTCTCTCCCTTAGGATATAATCTCTCCCTATTGGAGTAATCTGATAATGGATAGTTTATCTCTCTTTTTCTTGAAGGATGTGATAATATAGAATATGGATAATCTCTCTCCCTTTGACAACAATTCTAAACAAATATTTTACAAATATCTAAAATTCATGTCGAGCAATCATTTTTCTCCTATCCATAATATATTCCTTGAATTTCCCTTATCCATCAGTAATACAACAATATGCTCTGGTGCTCAGTTTTGATATATAGGTAAATCTTTTGAAGTTCATCTCTTTGGTTGCATCAACATGATTGATATTCTAATAATATGTAGGCTGATGCATCCTTCTATCATTTTACTGACTGGTAGACAAGGGTTTGACACCTAGTCTCTTTCTTAAGTACTCAAATGTATCCTTGGGCAGTGGCTTGGTGAAGATATCAGCCAATTGTTCTTTTGATTGCACATACTCAAGTATCACCTCTTTTTCTTGAACTTGTTCTCTCAAATAATGATACTTGATGGCAGTGTGTTTAGTCGTAGCATGCATGACTAGATTCTTGGAAATTTTTATTGCGCTAGTGTTATCACAATAGATAATAATTGGTTTTGATATCTTCATATGGATACCTTCCAGCAATTGTTTGATCCATGCAATATTTGAGCAATTTGCAGAAGCAACAACATAGTCTGCTTCTATAGTAGATTGAGAGATGCATCCTTGCTTCTTGCTAATCCATGTGACAAGTCTGTCACCCATAAGGAATGCTCCTCCAGTTGTGCTCTTTCGATCATCAAGATTTTCAGCTCAATCAGTGTCGGTAAACACCTTATGTTCAAATTTTCCTACTCTTCTATACCATAGCCCAAATTCCTCAGTATTCTTTAGATATCTTAGAATTCTTTTCACAACAGTCATATGTGATTCTCTAGGGTTAGTAAAAAATCTAGCAACAATTCTTACTGGATGTGCAATATCTGGTCTAGTGTGTACAACATACATGAGTTTTCAAATCATTGATCTGTACAAAGTCTAATTTACCTTTGTTTCCTTGTCCTCCTTTGTCAACTTATATCCAGTAGCCATTGGTGTTCCAACTGGTTTGGATTCTTCCATCTTGAATATTTTCAGGACCTCTTTGATGTACTTGGACTGTGTAATAAAAATACCTTCTCCTTGTTGCATGATCTGGAGACCAAGAAAGAACTTGATTTATCTAAACATAGACATCTCAAACTCTTTGATCATCTCATTTGCAAATGATTTGCATAGCATATCATTGCCTCCAAATATGATGTCATCAAGAAATATTTCAACAATCAAAGTGTTAGCATCAGTATCTTCCTTTAAATAAAGATTATTGTTTTCACTAGTCCTTACAAATCTAATACTTATTAGATAGGAATGAAGTCATTCATACCAGGCTCTTGGAGCTTGTTTCAATCCATACAAGGCTTTGTGAAGTCTACATACTATGTTTTTCTTGTCTAGATCGACAAACCCTTCTGGTTTCTCAATGTATACCTCTTCTTCAAGTATTCTATTTAGGAATGTTGATTTGACATCCATTTGATATACTTTGAATCCTTTGAATGCAGCATAATCAAGTAATATTATTACTCCTTCTAGCCTAGCAACGGCTGCAAAGGTCTCTCCATATTCTATACCTTCCTCTTGTGCATACCCCTTGCATACCATTCTTTCTTTGTTCCATGTGACTTCTCCATTCTCATTCAGCTTATTCCTGAATATCCATTTTGTACCGATGACATTCTTGTCATCTGATCTTGGCACAAGTGACCATGTTTTGTTTTTCTCAATCTGCTCAATCTCATCATTCATAGCACTTATCCATTCTTCAGTATCAAGTGCAGCATTAACAGATTTGGGCTCAAACTCACAAATTAGACAGCTTGAGTTTAGAGACTTACTTCTTTTTCTTGTACCAGCTTTCTTATCTCCTATGAACTGGATCTATGGATGGTTCCTTCTTACATATCTTGCAAGTACATGTATAGTTCTTGGTCTATAAGTTTGATCATTATTTTGTTCTTCATCACCATGCACATTATCTTGATCATTGTTCTGACCATTGGTATTTTCAACCTCATGCTCGGGAGTAATGATTTGTAGCTCAGGAGCTCTACATTATTGGTAGGGTAGAGTGTCAGGTTCCTCATTGTAAGTGAACTTATTATAGTCCTCTGGTTCTTTATTGCTTTCTTGTTCATTCTTCTCTGCAAATTCATCTATCTTTACATTTGCACTTTCAATAATTTTGTTAGAGGCTTTGTTTAGACATTTGTAAGCCTTTCTCTTGGTAGAATACCCTAGAAAAATTCCTTCATCACTCTTGGAGTCAAGTTTTCCACTTCTATCAGCTTTTAAGATATAACATTGACTACCAAAAAATTTGAAATAACATACATTGGGTGTGTATCCACACCATAGCTCATAAGGTGTCTTCTTGGTGTCTTTCTTCAATTGTACTTTATTCAATGTGTAAACAATAGTACCGACAGCTTCCCTCCAGAATATTTGGGTGATGCCTTTTTCTATCATCAGTTTTCTAGCACAATCAACTATTGATCTGTTCCTTCTCTCAGCAATCCCATTTTGTTGTGGTGTTCTTTGTGTAGAAACTTGTCTCTTTATACCATGCTCATTACAAAATTTAGTGAATTCATCTGATATAAACTCACCTCCTCTGTTTGATCTCAAACAATTTAGATCCTTACAACTTTGTTTCTCTACCATAGCCTTATACCATTTAAACATCTTGAATGCTTCAGATTTATCTTTTACAAACATAACTGTCATCATTCTAGAGTAATCATCAACAAAGAGAATAAAATATCTATCTCTATAATAACTCTTTGTCCTCATAGGTCCACATAAATCAGTATGGAGTAATTCTAGAATTGCATCAGATGTATGGGTTTTTTTTTTGAAACTGGACTTTATCATTTTACCTTTTTGATAGTTTTTACACATGATGTTGTCATCCTTGGTCATCATCGGTAAGCCTCTGACATTTCTCTTTCTTCTAATCTTTATCATGTTTTCAAAGTTCACATGACACAGTCTTTTATGCCATAACCATATGTCTTCGTTTGTAGAAATCAAACAAGTGGATTCAGTATCATTCAGATAGAATAAATTACCTTTTCTTTGTTCACTGGTACCAATAAGATTTCCAGATTTGTTGAAGATCTTTTCCTTCTTATTTTCAAATGCAGCTTTATGACCTGAATTATTCAACTGAGAAACACTCAATAGATTATAATTCAATCCATTTACCCAATAAGCATTCTCACACTTTATCTAGTTATTCAACATTATTGTTCATGTACCTTCAACTGGACAAGGTGTGTCATTTCCCATTCTTACTAATCCACCCTTGTGTTGGCAAGTTGACAATCAGAGTAATTATGACTCATTTTGTTTTTTCATTATGGCAACAAAGTCATACAATATTTTTTCAAGAAAACTTGGAAGACAGAAATGGCTAAGTATGGAAGACAGAATAGAATAGAGGTTCATAGTTGATCAAAGCACCAGCGCACGTGTGGAAGATTGAATCAGGATATGTGCATTCATATATAAGCTTTATGATATGTTAATATGTTAAGTCTATACACACATGGTATGGAAAGATAGTACAAAGAAGTTAGAGCAAGTTGAAGTGCCTCTAGCAGTTCAAGAAACAGAGCATAGAGCTGACCTCAGATTTTGGATCAGCGTATGACATTTTGTTTTGTAAAGGCTATGTGCCTATTATAGTGTGTTTGTAATAATGTCTTAATCACCTATGTAATCATGCTTAAGACAATTATTTTAGAAGTGTTTTATATTTTGTTTTTGGGATGACTAAGGTTTTGTCTCTAGTCGCGTCTATTCAGGCATGGACATATATATATGACATGCAATTTTGTATTAGAAGGTGTCAAAGAAATAAGAAGAGTAGAGCAGTGTAAAGATGTTAGCATGAGATAGAGTCCCTAAAGAAGATAAAAGCATAAGTGCATAACTGGAATTGATTAGACATCTGTGTCATATACAATAGTTCACTTTTGGATATAGTGCATATCTATTCTCAAGAGGTTGTAGCCTTCTTTCTCATTGAGCAATGAGCTCTTGGACAGTGAGTCCTCATCCCTAATAGGGTTATTTGTAAAAGACTCCTAACAGGGTCAAGCCTTTAATGAGGTCATTGTACTTGCATTGTAAAGACTACTCCTAACAGGGCAAAGGAACTTTAACAGGTTCATTATACTAGTGCAATATTTGTGGGTACTAATTCCCAACAGGGTTTTCCTCTAATCAAGGTTTCCCTGTAATCATATTATGTGTTGTGTGATCTTGTGTTAAGCTTCAAGTGATATATGATTGATTTATGTTAAAATTTTCTTAAATTGAATAATTAGCTAAACACTAATTCACCCCCCCCCCCCTCAGTGTNCTAATTCCCCCCCCCCCCCCTCAGTGTTTCCAACAATTAGTATCAGAGCTCTGGTCCTCTGAGAGAAAAGTTTAATCACTTGAGGAGATCATGGATTCAGCAGAAACTAAACATCTGAAAAAGAATCTTGAAGTAGCCCTTGAAGATCTAGACAGGTCTGAGAAAGAAAATGAGGAACTTAAACTAAAATTTGATGGCTCTCAAATGTTTATCAAGAAATTAAGGAAAGATCTAAAAGATTGCTCTACTAATGACTTGGGAAAAATGGTCGAAAAGCTTAATGAAGAGAACATGTCTTTGAAGAATAAGATAGAAGAATTGAATGATCAGTTAATTGATAGCCTAACATCTATTGAAGAGAAGAACAAAGAAAATAAACAGTTAGATGAACTCATGCAAGCCAATATGAAAATATTGGAATTGGAAAACATCAAGAATAAGATTGAATCTGAATTATCAGGAGCAAAAGACAAGATTGATAAACTTCACACAAGTTGTGATTTAATTCAATCATAGCTTTATGCACAAAAACTAAAAGGCGATTCCATTGGTATGGGATATAGTACAGCTCAAATTGAGATCAATTCATCACAACAAAGAAAGAAATCTCTAGCATAATCTTTAGCAAAAAAGAAAACTAAAACTCTTGAAGAGACTAAAATAGAACCACTAAAAGATAAGCACAAGATAGTTAACCGCACTTGCTATGCCTGTAACAAGCATGGACACTTGGCAAGAGATTGTAAGGATGTAAGGCCCTTCAATGGTTACTTTTACTCATGTAATAATTTTGGTCATAGGGCTATTCATTGCAAGTCAAATCAAAGAAATCAGTCACAATTGAACCAAATGAATCAGACTCAATACAATCAGAGAAATCAACCTCAAAGAAACTGGAAGATCATTACATGTTAGATATGTAACTACAATGGACACACAACCAACCAGTGAAGCATGATGAATAACAACATCAGACCTCCTATCATTTGTCACTCATGTGGAAAAGCTAGACACATCTCAAGGTTTTGTAGATCAAGAACAAAAGGACAAGAGAATCCTAAGAAGTCTTTGTTTGAAGAATTAGGGGAAGTTAAGTTTGTAGGCTAACTCAGATAAAATATGGGTTGAAGTAAAGAAGGATAATAAAGAGAACAAGGTAGTAGATGCATCCTTAGTGGACACACCTTGTACTTCTTATTAGTCGATCCTCATGGTCTTAGGGGGAGCTATTCTAGCTCTAACCCCTACGTGGCTGGTATACTCACCTCTGAGTATGCGCCTTTGAATTCATGTCAGTGATAACAAAAGAATGAAGTATTCATTCATGCATTGTCTATAATGCATTCTGAACAAAGTTTGGAACTCTCTGTGAAAATTGCATACGGTAGAAAGCATTAAATCTAGTAACCTTTATAAAAATCAATAAATATTCGATCATCTTCACATTTTCATTTGAGATCACATAATTTGGAGAGCACACGAGCACTGAGCATCAAAGCACTGAAAGATAATAGATTTGGTGGTTAAGTGAATGAATAGAAGTTGGATCACAACTCTAGCAGTCGCGTCATTTCAATTTTCTATGAAACCCTATTTATCCAAGCAACAAGTAAGTATGGCCACTGCAGTTATATTGGACATCACTAAAAGGAAAAGATTTGTGTTTAAAAGGCATCCCTTCAAGTCCATACTAGATGATGTAGAGGGTGTTAATCTCTAAGTTCTGTTGATGATTAGTGACCAACACTTAGTCATTCACTTAGGCAGTTTTAGTTGGCTATCACTGTGGCCGAGCTAAAACTATGCAAGGCCGAGCAACATTGCCGAGTAGTTTTCATTTTGCCTAGTTACATTGCCGAGCCGAGTAGAATACAAAGATGTTAAATGCTGAGTTACAGAGAAGTCAAGTGCCGAGCAGAATAGTTTTTTTATACATGTCTAGAATGATACAAACTTCGAGGATAAGTGATATGGCTGACTTGTATAAGCTTTTTGGGCCGACTTATATATGCATTTAATATTCTTTTATGGAGTTTGTTATGCATTTAAATTTTTTATCCTATGCATGAACATTAATTGTAATACCATCAAGGTATGGGTATTAGATCTTGATCGTTGATCTAGATCTCACTATCAGACTTGAATGGATATATTGGATTGCTTTGAAACCCTATTTTTGTAAGGTGTGTGAGGAGAAGACGAAGTGTGGTGACTGCATTTTGGAAGTGAAATGCATAGAGGGTTATTTTGTTAAGAAGTAGAGATCAAGCAGAGTGACAACACAGTGAACAACAGAGTAAAGATTATATCAGATTATGAGATCATAGAAGGTACTGGAAAGAGGAGATCTGTCATCAGCATCAGAGTGCATAACAAAGGATCAATACTTGAGACATTCTAATCATTGTATCAGGTGAAAATATCTTAACAGAGTGGTTCTAGCATAACTTTCTTTATCTCGTAACAGAGTGCTTACTTCATTGTAATTTGAAATCCTTTAACAGGGTAAATTGTAATGATCCTTAGCCTTTAATCGGGCAGACTTTTAACAGGGTAGGTTACATTTTGTAATCAAATTTTGTAACCTTAACAGGTACACTTTATTATTGCAGTAGTGGAGAATTTTGTGGGTGTCATCACCACCCCAATTTTACCTATTTGGGTTTCTGGGTTACCAAGTTATTGTGTTATGTGTTATTTATTTCATTGTGTAGATGTTATCTGAAATTACATTAGATTCATATATGTATGAATGTGGATCAGTTTTTTTTAAGTGTTTAAATTTGAAGATTAGATTCACCCCCCCTCTCAGTATCTTGCTTTCCCATTATTGTATTTCCAATATAGGGATTATTTTCTAAGACTCTGCTAGGAGTTGTGCATGTAGAAGACATCCACGCATACATCTACTATAAGAAGGAAACCGTTGGTGATAACAGTATAGCTACTCTCATGGCGACAATGATGAAACCTAGCAATTCATTCAAGGATGAATATGTACATCTCTCTAATAACCCTATCTTTGATTGTTCTAATGTGCACAAACTCTATGAACTAGAATGAGTTAAAATCTTGTTGAGAAGGATACATGTTCACCTCTACTAGATTCATGAAGTTCCCATCCGCATTACTACAAACCTAATCCATGACATGACTGGACTTCCTAAGAGTGGACCAGTTCTTCAAGCTGGTAAGGATGTTAAGAAATAGGTTGAGAAAGCATGCTTATCCAGAAGTGATAGGCATGGTATGACAGTTGATCCCATTAAGGAAGATGACATAAAACTAGTCACCATGATACTAGGTTACAAATTTTAGCACACAAGCAGACTAAATAGTGTATCTATAGCTACTGTCCTAGCAGTAGTAGAGATGGTGAAAGATAATACTTAGTATAACCTATGTGAGATATTGCACGCTCAATTGATTAACAACATTCAGGCTATTAAGCATGACAAGAGAAAGATATTTAGGTTTGGCTCATTAATCATATATCTCTACTTTCACATAGTAGGTAAGGTTGCGAATCTTTACCTAGATAGAAGCAAACCCACTATGTCTCAAATTTCACTGAAAGCCACATCAAAGACTAGTGTGAAGGATTCTATGGACATGGACATCAAGACATTCAGGATCAAAATGTAGAAGAGGTTTAGATTATCTGAGAAAATAGTTTAGAAGTATAAGGAGACCATATGTTTCATGGTAGAGAATGACTGCACTTGCATGGATGAAGTTGAGCCCATAACCAAATGGATTCACCCACTTGGTTATGAAGTTGAGGAACATGTGTTGGAAGGAAATGCACAAGTTCTTTTGTCTGCACCCAAAGATCCTAATGAGCCTAGGTGGGGCACCTACAGAGAAAAGACAAATGAAGTTGATTTTGTCTTATACAGTGCTGATAACAAAAGGAAGGCATCTAGAATTACTTATAATATCCTAAAAATTCATGGAGTTACACAAGAAGATCTAGACAAAGGTAGGGAAGCTAAGATTGCAGAAGAGCTCAAACAAATAGAAGATAAAATAGAGAAGTCTGATGATGTGCTGAAGAAGAAGATGAAGGAATCTAATAAAAGTACATCTGCACCCTCAACTACTATTGACTTGGAAGCATCTCCACCATCAGTACCAAGTAAGATAACTAGAAGGAGGAAGCAAGTTCCCACAAGTCATCCATCTTCAAGAACCACAAGGAGCAAGGTAAAGAACACTAAAGCCCCTCCTGAGGTAGGATTCAGACCTAGTCTCAACATTCTAAAGAACAAAATTATCAATGAAGGAAGACTGGATACAATTGCAAAGGTCTATGACAAGTACCAAGATATAGACAAAAAAGAAATACATTCTATGCTCATCTCTCACATGATCAAGTTTAAAAAGTTAGTTCTAGATGTTAAGACAGTGATACCAGATAAATTATGGAACATACTGGAACTAATGAAAAGACATGCAATTGAGGAAGATTTGAGGATTAGAGAAGAAACATTAGACAATCTTCTCCCTGTTTGTTCACATGAAGAAAAATTGATTCTGCTAGACTTGGTAAAACCTCATCTGAGAACCAAGATAAGGACTCTTCATATAATGAACAGTGATTATGAGTTAGTTGGGAAAGAGACTGAAAAATCATTTGTACAAGTGTTTATGGATAGACACATGTATCCATCAATGACGTCTATAGTTAAAATAACTCCTGTCCCTTCAAAATAGGATAAAGCACCAGAGACTTCTAATGCACCTATGATAGGTCCATAGGATTCAGCGCCTAAAGCTCCATCACCCTTAGTGACAATAAAAGAGTCAAAAGAAAAAATTACAATCAATGATGTTGAGATATCAATGACAACTACAGATAATGAATTGGACAAGTTTGAGGAAGCATTTATGACAACTGAAGAAACAAGAAGGCATGCACTAATGACACTTCTTTGCAGCAAGAAAAAATTCCTGCAGAAGACACCATAGGTCTAGATGAAGGAAAAAAGGATGAACTACCCTCTATGGAGATCCCAGTGAAAAATGAATGCATGGATGCCAATCAGAATATTATATTCACTCCTAGCAAACCAATAACCTCATTGTTGTCAAGTTTGACCCCTAATTCAAAAAGCTTAGATGCATGGGGAGAAGAAGATTTGATAAAGATCATAATGCTAGCCATGGAAAAACCCAAAGAGAAATAGGTTATGAGAAACCCTCTCTTTCTAGAAACAGTAAAAATTTTGAATGATCTAGTGTCTGTAGATAAGAAAATGGCTAAGATTTTGTTAGTTGATGATGTTAACAACATCCTAACTAGCTTCAAATCACATTTCACAAGCTTAGTAGACTTTGCTACTAAAATTACAGAAGATGAGTACAAGGAGGAAAGATTGAATGAATTGGTAAAGAACTTTTCTTTGGATCTCAATTCTTTGAAGATTGGTCAAGGAATTCTGAAAGAGTTGGCATCAAAAGGCAGAAAGGTAATAGAAAATTGCATGGACAGAGTAAAAATCACCTCCGAACACATCAAGAAGATTGAGGAAGCTGACATCTTGGTTGAAAGTATTAGAAAATCAATTGAAACATCTTCACAAGATATTAATGTATACAAAAATATCTGTTACGGTCAGTTGGACAAGATTGAAAAGGCAAAGTCTGAGATCAATAAGATAAGAATCAGGGATACTCAACTGAGAAATGTACTGGCGCCCTCTCTAGCAGTCTTAAATGAAAACATCAAACAAATAGATACAACAATTTCTACATATGATCAAGGTCCATGCATGGATTTGACCAAAATGGAAAAGCTTACATATGCCCTATGTGCCCATCTAGAAATAGTTGATGCACTAAAGGCATTCTGGCAGCAAGAGATAAAGAATCTTCAGATTTCTTTTCTAGATGTATACATGGAGTAAGTACCTAGAGACTTACAATTTTGACACCTTTTCCATTAATGTCGAAGGGGGAGTAATGTATAAAAGGAATATGTTATATAGCTTAAGTTATGAGATAAAGTTTTTTGGTGTCAAGTCAAAGATTAAAACAACTTGGCCACATTCCCTTGTTGCCATTAATGACAAATGGGGAGATTGTTGGCAAGTTGAAAATCAAAGTAATTATGAATAATTTTGTGTTGTCATTATGGCAACAAAGTCATACAAAGTTTTGTCAAGAAAACTTGGAAGACAGATATGGCTAAGTATGGAAGACAGAACAAAATAGAGGTTCAGAGTCGATCAAAGCACTAGCACGCATGCAGAAGATAGAATTAGGATATGCGCATTCATATATAAGCTTTATGATATGTTAATATGTTAAGTATATACACACATGGTATGGAAAGACAGTACAAAGAAGTTACAACAAGTTGAAGTGCCTCTAGCAGTTCAGGAAACAAAGCATAGAGCCGACCTCAGATTTTGGATCAGCATATGACATTTTGTTTTGTAAAGGCTATGTGCCTATTATAGTGTGTTTGTAATCATGTCTTAATCACCTATGTAGTCATTCTTAAGCCAATTAGTTTGGAAGCATTGTATATTTTGTTTTTGGGCTGACTAAGGTCTTGTCTCTAGTCGCGTCTATTCAGGCATGGACATATATATATATGATATGCAATTTTGTATTAGAATGTGTTGAAGAAATAAGAAAAGTAGAGAAATGTAAAGATGTTATCATGAGATAGAGTCCCTAAAGAAGATAAGAGCATAAGTGCATAACTGGAACTGATCAGACATTTGTGTCATATACAGCGGTTCACTTTTGGATATAGTGCATATCTATTCTTAGGAGGTTGTAGCCTTCTTTCTCATTGAGCAGTGAGCTCTTGGAAAGTGAGTCCTCACCCATAATAGGGTTATTTGTAAAAGACTCCTAACAGGGTCAGGCCTTTGACCAAGTCATTATACTTGTATTGTAAAGACTTCTCCTAACAGGGCAAAGGAACTTTAATAGGCTCATTATACTAGTGCAATATTTCTGGGTACTAATTCCCACCGGGGTTTTCCTCTAATCAAGGTTTCCCTATAATCATATTATGTGTTGTGTGATCTTGTGTTAAGCTTCAAGTGATATATAATTGATTTATGTTTAAAGTTACAAAAATTGAATAATTAGCTAAGCACTGATTCACCTCCCCCCTCTCAGTGTTTCCAACACCTTGTAGTATTCAAAAGTCTCAAAAATTTTCTTATCACCGGTCATATGATGAGTGCAGCCACTATCTATGATCCAAACACCATTTTTGCTAATTTTAGATATGAGATCTATTTCTACATATCTTTCTTCATCATGATCTGAATCATCTTTTATAGCGACAAACACCATCTTGATGTCTTCATCAGATTCGATGTCAATATCATCATCCTTGCATTTTTCTAGGTATCTGACCTTCTTTCCTTGGTCCTTATAGTCTCGGGTATCTCTTCTTTCTGATTTTTGCTAGCTTTTGTAATCACCTCTGTCAAACTTCTTCTCAAAAAGATCTGTCATTACTTCTATCATCTTTTCTTCTTTTATTACATCTTGCAGCAAAGTGTCCAATCTATTTGCAATTAAAACAAACAAGTGGTAATTTACCTTTGTATTTACCTTTGTCTCTCTACATTCTTATGGCCATAAGTGCTTCAATTTCATCAAGATCATCTTCTTCAGTTTCACTATCACTATCTTTTCTCATAGTGTTTTTGTGACTTGATTTACTTATTCTCATAGAAGTTTTGAATGCACACTCTATGTTTGGTAAGACACTATTATCAAAGTTATTCATCTCAAATGAAATAAATATTCCAATTAAACTGTCTAGAGTAACATTGCTATTTGCTACTTCTCTCATTTCTTGAATGACAGATACTCTAATAGCATAAGTAGGCAGTAAGGTTCTTAGAATTTTACTTACCACTGTATTTTCTTCTAGTACACCTCCAACTCCTTGGATAGCATTGAATACCTCTTTAATTCTTTTGCTGTACTGAGTGATGTTTTCTCCTTCTTTCATTTTGAGATCATCAAATTTTCCTCTAAAGCTTTTTGCCTTGGCTCTCAAAACATTTTTGTCACCACCAAGTACAAGCTTCAATTTGTCCCACATTTGCTTCACAGTTTTGAGTTCTTTGACATCTTCAAATTTAGCATCGGAGAGTGAGGAAGCAAGCTCTATCATCGTGTCATTATGTTCATGCTTCTCTCTCATTTGTTCAACTTTTGGTGCTCCTGTGGGCAACATATATTCATTTTCTAGGAATTAAGTAACACAATTACCAATGCCTAATAAGTGGATTCTTATCTTTCTCTGCCATGAAGCAAAATTATCTTTGTTCAATTTGGGCACATCTCGTCTTTTCATCTTGTGATGTTTGGCTTAGGTCTTGAAACCTTCCTTCTAAGAAAACAGGATTTGATACCAATTGTTAGTAAAAACCGAGGAAGGGGGGGGGGTGTGAATCAGTGGCCTCAAATTTTAATCCTTAAATCAACCCTTTTAACTCTTATAACCACTAATTATTTGTCAAGTTATATTTTCCCTACAAGATGAATGCCTTGAACAAATTATATCAATTTACTACTTGTCGGATTGCTCTGTTAAACCTTCTTCTTAATGTTTACTGATAAGCAGTCATCTATTTACCAAAATATAGTAAATATGCAGAGTATACCGATATATCAAGAATGAATTATGTAAGATATAAAACAGTAAAGAAATGCATCATACACACGTATAACACATGGAAAACTTGTTAAGGGAAAAAACCACTGGGATCGGTACCCCAAATTTTCACTCTTTTGAAGTGAGCCTTGTTAGGAACCAACCCTATTAAAGGTTACAAATACACTGTTAGGTGTGACCTTGTTAGAGGATTTTACACATATAGGTTGTCACTTAGTATCGGGCATCTAATGCTGTCATCCTTGAATAAACCTCTCTCTTAGACTGTCAATAGACATCGGGCATATCCAATGCTAATTTCATGAATCAACCTTTTTGGCACTCCTTGGGATGTACCTCAATATATAGAAGACTATTAAGTCCTACTCTATTAAGAGACTTGATGCTTCAATGGTTAAACTGAAATAATATGACCTGTTTCTAATGCAAATTGAATTGTAGATTTTCAAATCAATTTAAGTACATTACCTCGCTGATCAATGTTTCAATTCAATTCTTTTGTGCTCCACACTTTTTTCTCTATGATGTTGTGCTCACTATTCCTCAGTGTCTGCAAAATTCCTTAGCTCTCCTTCAGCTTGATTGATCAGTACTACATGAAGTTGTTCTTCATCAGTTTCTCTTCAACATCCTATTTTCATTCACTCCCCTTAATCCCTTTTTCATGAATGTGATATTGAAAATAAATTAATCCTATCTCTTATATAAACATGATATTCATTATTTCTTGATTCTTGATTCTTGGCATGAAAAACAATCTAGCCAATTAGATTTAAAGCATAAATCTTGATTTTTCTTGTAGTTATCTTCATGCCAACTGTACAAATCATCTTTAAATCAATCACTTAACTCTGGTAGGATAAAAAAAAGAAAACAACTAGTTAAGTCTACCTTTAGCTCTTGCCAGCTAGATATTTTGTCATTTTCTTAACTCTCTATTTTGTCAGTCAACTCTGCAGTTAGTAATCGGTGACAACTGATAGTTTTGTCGGTGTGACTCTAGTTAGCTTCGGGATCTCTATCTATCAGGGATGATTGGATTTTTAATCATCGGTAAACTCTATTTTCAGCTCGTCGGGCATCCTGTGGTTTTGCTTCATCAGGAAACATTGTCTTCTACTCGTCGGGTATCACTGTGACTTTTCTTCTTTTCCTTTTTTGATGGTGTGCACTCCGTCAGTGTTGTCTATCACTTAGTGAATACTTGACTTTTATGCATTGCTAAAAGCATAAAATTTGTTCCATTGATTGTCTGAAGTCTTTGGCATTATGTACTTAACCGTATAGATGATATCAAGTTGACATCAATAAAAATAAAAACCATTAACTGATTTAATGCCTTGCATTATCTTTAACTTAACATTATCAAACATTCAATCAGTTACATGTCATCAATATATGCCAAAGAAGCTTAGAAAAAATCAAGGAATATTTGGTGAATTCACCTATCTTAGTGCCGCCTACACCAGGAAAGCCTCTCATATTGTATATATCTGCAACAACAATATTGGGGGCACTCCTGGCCTAGTTAGATAACAATGGAAAAGAGCGTGTTGTCTACTACATCAGCCGCACTTTGGTAGGCTATGAGCTAAATTATACACCAATCGAAAAAGCATGCCTAGCAGTGGTTTTCACCACTCAGAAGCTTTGTCACTATATGCTCAGTCATACAGTCAAGCTCATATCAAAATTACACTCGATCAAGTATGTGCTATCCAAAACAACTCTCCAGGCCTTATGGATAAATGGGAAATGCTTCTCAGCAAATTTGACATCTAGTATGTTGATAGAAACGATGTCAAAGGTCAAGTCATCATAGATATGTTAGCAGAGGCACCATTGATTGACGCATATCCTTTAGTCATGGAATTTCCTGATGAACATCTATGCATGATTGAAGCACAACCATCCTAGAAGATATTCTTTGATGGTTCATATACATCTCATGGTTCTGGGGCTGGAATCCTCTTTGTCACTCCACAAGTTGATTACATTCCAAATTCATTCAAAGTGGGATTTCCTTGCACTAACAACATTGCAGAATATGAAGCATTGAATGCAGGGCTTAGCATGGCCATTCAATGGAATATAATAGATATCCAAGTTTTTGGTGATTCTTAGCTCATCATAAAGAAAGTGTTAGGTGAATTCAAAACAAAAGATGATAAGCTACTACCTTAGAAAGAGATGGTCGACAAAATGAAGGAGCATTTCATCAATCTACAAATCACCCAAGTACCACATCTACAAAACAAAGCTTCCAATAATTGGCTACAATCAGATCTCTTCTAGAAATACCACGTGATGCAACGCGGTATGAGTTCTTGGTTAAGCAACTTCACGCACTAGCTTACAAGAGCGATGATGTTAATCAGGTCTATGTCTTGGTTGGTCCTCAGTCCCCATGGTACCACGACATCCATACTTATCTAAAGAATGGCATCATATACCCCATCTAACCAACACCCAATGCCAAAACCTTATTCAAAGAGCTTCCCGCTACACCATTTTAGCTGACACCTTAATTCATCGTGGTTATCACAATGTTCTCTCTAGGTGTTTAGATGAATTTGAAGCTACCCAGGCATTGTGAGAAGTGCACGCTGAAATCTGCAGTGGCCACACAAGTGGCATGATCCTAGCTAAACAAATTCTTAGAGTCAGGTATTATTGGCCTACTATGGAACATGATGCCTATACATTTGTAAAGAATTGCTCACCATGTCAACAACATGTTAATTTTATCCATGCACCAACACAAGAGATACATCTTATTGCGCCTTCTTAGCCATTCTCATGTTGGGGTTTTGACCTCGTTGGTAAGATCACTTCCCTGTCCTCTAAGGGACACAAATTTATCATCATAGAGATTGAATACTTTACTAAGTGGGTTGAATCAACCCCACTTACCCTCATGATCAACATCCAAATATCCAAGTTTATCCTATACCACATCGTTTGCCTCTTTGGCATTCCATCCACCATTTTCATAGATCACTATTCACCATTTGAAAATAAGCATATGGTTGATCTGTGCGATCACCTCCACATCCATCATCGCTTGTCTAGCCCATATTTCCCACAAGCTAACGGCCAAGCTGAGGCAACCAAAATTATACTTCTAAAAATCATAAAGAAGGTTTTCAATGATACTGGTCATGACTAGCACCTCTAAATTAATCCTTCCCTTTGGTCCTATCACACTTCCTTCCACACTCCCACAAGCACCACTGCATATTCCCTTGTTTATGTTGTTGAGGTTGTCTTACCAATTGAGGTTGAACTACTATCCTTACGAGTATCTCTCAAAGACCTGATCATAGATCAAGACTACACAGTAGAAAGACTCACACAGCTTGATCTCTTAGATGAAAATCACCAACAAGCATATGATCACCTCATTGTATATAAAAATTACCTCAAGTGAAGCTATAACAAGAAAATCCACCCATGCCAATTGCAGGTAGAGGACTTTGTGCTCAAAGAGCATCAGAAAGTGGGTGCTAATTGAGAAAAGAAAGGAAAATTCAAGGTTACTTGGCAAGGCCCATATATTGTTACTACATGCTTTGGATTTGGGGCATATCAGTTATCCACTCATGAAGGAGAAACTCTGAATGATCCAATTAACATCATTCATCTCAAGCGCTTCTATGCCTAACAACTTCTTATCTCTGTTATCCGAAAAAATCAAAAAGCATTGTAAAAATTTCTGAAAAAATCATTGTCTTGGTAAAAATTTGGTAAACATATACCTTGATGATAGCAAAAAAGATTAAAAAAAAGAAAAGAAAAAAGATCAAGAAAAATAAGTCGTCCAATGGTGAAAACTTGGGAATTAGGCACCTTGGACAAGTATGTGTGATGAAAAAATGGCAATCAGGCATCACACATAGTGGATCATATCATTATCTATCAAAATCTCATTCTCCTCTATCTCATTCATTCCACTCAACTTATGCCTAAT
Organism: Thuja plicata; assembly: GCA_018584345.1. Lineage (NCBI taxonomy): Eukaryota > Viridiplantae > Streptophyta > Pinopsida > Cupressales > Cupressaceae > Thuja > Thuja plicata. Next base: position 2,206,762 of record MU227288.1, read on the forward strand.
CATTACCTATATTTCCTAGATATTCCATTATCACTCGCATCAGTCAACATTGGTTCTCCTATCCTACATCCTTCGCTTTTGTACATATCAGTCCTATATATACTCGTTCGTCCCATTTGTATATATGTTTTCCTATCCCAATCCCTGAGCTTTAGTTCTGTAAATGTCTTTTCTATGTCAATCTAGTCTTGTATCTAGTCCTGCTTGTACATATCACACATCCTTGCTCGATCTCCTCGCAGAAAGTGATCCAGTTTCAGATCCTGAATCCTGTGCTTCAACAAGTTCCTTATGATGAAATCTTGTATCAGCAATTTGATCATCATCACATCTTTGGCCAATCAGATTCACACTTGTCATCTTTATGGAAATGGGTCCTTGCGGATGTATCCTTCCTCTCATTGAGTTAAATATGGATCATCATCATCATTGGGTTCTTGTAGGATGTATCTTTCCTCTTCTCCTAATCTCAATCCAATCATCATCCCATATCGTTGATCTCTCTATCAAAAGGCATCTTTTTTTTTTAATTTTAGATCTTGAATTTTGATTTTGGTTCTTTGTTATCATTCCTGATTCTTTTTTGATTATTCTCCTACTCAAAGTTTTCATGATTCTTTATATCATGGTATGCTACGAATGGATGCACCTGGGATACAAAAATTGATCTTTTTTGTTTTCTTCTTGTGTGCCAGTTAGATATGACTCTTTCATGTATGTAATTTGTTTGGGTTCACATGCTGCACTTGGGAAATATCATTTTCTTGTGGGCTTTTCTAGCATCATTTCCACCATGGCTCTTTTGGGACTCATCTATGATGTTGAGGCAACCCCCGTGTTTTTTTTGTGTCAGTCCTCTCCAACACCACTGACAATGCCTGATGTTCATAGTAACCTTGGCATGGTCTCTAGCATTTCTATATCAAAATAAGTGCTCAGCTACATGGCGGTATTCCATCTTGGAATACCCCTCGCTCAAGCTTCAAGAAAAATCCCCCCCATCTCCTACCCAGCAAAACATTTCCTTTTTAGTCCAATCAATCGTATCAAAAGAATGAAGCTAACATCCCCAACAAAGCCACCCCTTTTAGTCCAATAAAATCCCATCTCAAACCTAACCCTTCATCCTTGATGCAAACCTGACTATCCCATCCCTCATTCTTCTATCCCCCGCTTCCATTTTCTTTTATCCTATCTCTCCTTGCCATCCTTTTGAGATGCCGCCAGGGCTTCACCTTTTCTCCCTGTTGCCCTCTCGAGGGGGCATCATCCTAGTCATCCTATTCTAAATCTATCCTAATCATCACTTTGGAGAAATTTCCTTGCCTACATCTACATATTTGCATCGTCTATTATTTTAAACATCTTCAAAATAGTGTTATTATAGCACTATGTCGAAGAGGGGCAAAATGTAGATAGCTAAATCTAATTAACCTAATTCAATCATATTTAGAGCCTTCTGGGACATATCAGCTAAGTAATTAAGCATTAACTAATTGACCTATTTCATCCCCTAGCCCTAATTAATTCAATTAATTGTCTATAGTCCTGATTAATTATCAAAAGCAACCAATAGCTCAATAATTGATTAAAACATCATTTCCCCTATTATTGAATGAATATGTTATTTATGTAATTCAATTCATTAATATTCCCTTTAACCCCTAACCTAACCTATCTCAACCACCTAACTCAGGGTTCAAACTCAACTTAACCCCTTCACACATGCTAACCTAACCAATCCCGACCATCTAACTCAAGGTTCAAACCAATCCCAACCTCTTCACCCTTGCTAATCCAATCTTAAACCCTAACCCTAATCCTAAACCCTACCTAATAATGTCACATTCCTAATCTTTGGATTAGGAATTCAATCCCTTCCCAAAAGACACCTCTCTAAAGCTATTCCTTATCCCTTTTCCCATGCCTCATTAATGCTCTCATTAATGCCTCATAAATGCTCTTATACCCTCATTAGTAACCTTATCTTCTAGAGTTTTCTTGGCTCTCTTCCCTAAATGGTCACATTCCTCCCTCTTTTCAACCCAATCATATTGTGACACTTGTCACAATATGATGCACTTGAAGAAGCACAATCCACATGCTCTCTTCTAGGTGCATCTGGACCTCTCCTCAGAATTGATTCCTGGCCCTTGATTCCTCACCTTTTTCTTATAAAAGAAACCTCCTTCCTTCACATTTATCATCCACTTTTCATGCAAACTTAGAATGCCAGTTTTAGTTCAGAATCACTGATATTGAAGCTTGGAGGACATCTTGAGCACACATCCATCAACATAAACACATGAAAAGGGAGCTTAGATTCGGTTTAAGGAGGTTTTCACTTCCTTGTTTCCTTATTGTTTAAGTTGTTTTTTTTTTTTTTTTTAGTTCAATCTTGTATGTAGCTTAGATTCTTAGTTATTGAATTCTTTATTTATTATCATGTTCTTTTAAAACTGATTTCCATAGCTACAGCTAGAAATTCCTATTATGTAGTTTGTTCTAGATCTGTGCACTTAGGCACAGATCTACGCAGTTAGGAAGGGTGCTTTATTTAGGGGTTTAGGGTGTAGTTTTTTTTTTTCTACATGCATTCCACTTTTATTATAATTCTTAAACCTGGTTAAAATGAACTAAAATATGAAAAATTGGGTTAAAATTAACACTCACATTTGATTTTATCTCATAAAAAGAACACTCGCCTAGTTTAGGGTTGCATGCAAATATGATCTAGTAAATTTATCAAATGAATTTAAAATCACATATAGATTAATTAGGAGGTTCAAATTAGATTTAATATTTCAATTAAATTAATCAAATGGATTAATTAAACCTAATGCTATAAATCAAACTTGATTAGGGACCTAATTTTATCATATTTAGGCATTTTATAGTATTTTCTAGGTCATTTTTCTTCTTGTCTCCAGTTTTGTGCACTTGGTCTCAAACTTGTGTAGTTGGACCTCTATTATGTTCACTATGTCTTTGTTGTACACACTTGGTCAAGGTGATGCATAGTTGATCATGTTTACATATGCATTTCATCTCTATTTTATGATCTTAGGATAGAGATTTTGGGTTACTAATTAGCTTGTGTAGCACTTTTGAAATCATGTGATGAAGGTCATATGCAAACTAAAAATGGATTTGATACAAGATGTGTGAAAAAGAGCTTGTGTACTTGTTATAAACCATGTGTTTCTTTTTTGTTCGAGTACAGAAAACTTGAATTTCTTAAGGTCAATGAAATTTTCTTAGAATGTTTTGTGATTTAGCACTTTTTTTTTTGTTTAGAACCCTTCATAATAGGGATCACCTTGGATCGGGAAATGAGGTATTCACCACCAAGGAAGCTCAAGTGATAAAAGGATAAAGACAAGCCCTATCAAACTTATATATAAAAATACAGTTGTGATTGATTTTATGATCAATAGGTCTGAATTTGTCATTCTGGAATTAATTTCCATCAATATTTACATGATACGTTAAAACCCTTCATTTCAAGATATAAAATACCTTGCTTTGAAAGGGATGGAAAGCCCCTTTAATGGGTGAATTTCTCTAGGTATGGCCGCCTAAACATATGCCCTTACTAGAATGTCAATTGTTTTTAGTTTTCTAATATCCTTCTACTTGTTGATACAAAAAATAAAAGACAGACTAGGACACCCCACATTCTTGTGGTTCATAGTAGAGATAACACTTCCTTGGGAAGTGATGACCCAAGGACTTTGAAGTTTGGTATTCCCAATAAGTGTGTGTCGTGGAGGTGATCTAATGCCATCAAACTTCTAGGCTATTCACTTTGAATAAGAGTAACTAGATTTAATCCAAGCGGGGATTCAACAGGTATTGTCCTAGCCAATCTTAGGATTTTGATTTTTTTCTTAAAGTAAAAAAGAGTCATTCTATTTAAAGTGTCTTATGTCAAGTTTTATAAATAATTACATTATCAAAAACCTCACCAAAGCCATCTTGAACATTTTAAAACATTATCAAAACACTTTTAAACACTTCTAAATCATTTCAAAAGCTTTCAAAATCTTTCAAAATTGCTGCAAAATAGTCAATCTTGTTTCAAAACATTTTCATAACATTTTAAACCTGGGATAACTTGGAACCTTGTTTCAATCATATCTTATTCCTTGCATAATATTTATTTTAGTCTTTACATCCCCATATTTTTAGTCCTTTCTTTAATCCTCATTTTTGCTTTAGCCCTCATTTAGTTCCTACATAATCCTTGAGCAATCCTTGCGTAATCCTTGAATGGTTCTCATAATCCTTACATAATCCTTGCATTAGTTATTTTTTATTCTTCATTATCCTTACATTATCCTTGCATAATCTTGGTATAGTGCTAATTATAGTTGTAGTATCTCTCTTAAAAATGCATTATTATCTTCATTTTGTATTTAGAACCCAAAAAACTAATTTTGCAAAATTCCAAAAAAAAAATTTCTTTAGGGTTATTCCTTATGTCATTGAAAATGAGATCTTTACTTTGTCATTATCTTTTCCTTTGGTCATTATTTTTATTAATTAAATTCCCAATCATATCGACGAGTTTGGTTTGGTCTGTTAACTCTTGATTCTTCCTTTATGATCTCGATCCCACTTCAATTTCCTAAGTTTGTACCTTTGGGCTTTCATTTTCAAATATTTTGTCAAAATCTCAAAAAAGTCAAAAAGGTAGCACTCATTTCATAAGCCCTTGGTCTTGCATTATCTTTCAAAATTCTTAAAGAATATTTCACTAGCATAATCATTCCTTGCATTGTATATCCCTATGTTCCATTGTCATAGTTATCCATAAACTTTCAAAATTCTACAAACATAGGTACATATGCATAGGTACCATAATAGTTGAAACAAGATACCACACTTCTAAAAAAATAATGAGATTAATCATAGATCAACTGATGGTTACTTTGACTGAAGAAAATCAATCACCTTTAGATCCAAGACAATCACAAATTGTACTTTTGCAACAACAAGGCTATATTCCTCAAAAAGTTTCTAATGAAAAATTGGGGCCTCCTACTAATATACAACTAGGTTATGGTATGATTCAATGAAATAAACCATATAATATTGAACCACTCTTTCTGCTCATGAAGCTAGGATATGGAAGTGTTCCACCACCACCAAGAGAAGAGAAACAAAAAACTTTTGAGTTTAATCAACCTATGCATGGTTCTATCGCACAAGTATAGATACATCTAATATGGAACCCAAATTTCATCTAGGCATTGGTTAAGTTCGATCCAGGTCCCTATCACTTCTTATAAAGGATACAAATGATCAATCAAACTCATCCTCTAATTTTGAATCATTACATCCAAGTCATATTTCTTTATCAGATTTACCCCAACAAGGAATTGATGAAGCAATAAAAAATCCGCAAATTTAGAAGATGTTGGAATATTTGATGCTTAAAGATTGAAAATGATATATCAATATCCTCAAGGAATTGAATCCTGAATTTTTCTCTAAATATTAATGTTTGCGTGATCCAATGAAATCGGTTTTGAAAGAAACTCAACCTTTACTCACTTTGGAGAAAACAAAGGGGAAGAAAATTTTGGATCAAGAACACACAAAGGTAATTCAAAAGAGAACTCGTATGAAATTGACACTTGAAATTTCTCCCAAATATACCTTTGAATAATTCCACAATCCTTTGTATTATACAACATCTTCATTACCTCAAGAAGAGATTAATGTTAGCACTAGTACTACGATCAAATCGCAGAGAACATTTCAAATTGATTTGAAGAATAGATCTCCTACAATTTATCAACAAGAAACACAAAGTACATCAACATTCACAATGGTAATGTGAGAGATGCCTTATTTTGAAGCTAGGAAAACCCCACAAAAAGTGGTACATTATTGTTGGCTTATCATACCACACAAAAAACATTTTCAAAAAGTTGTAAACGTAAAGAAACAAGTGGAAATATATCAAAACTAACTAATTTGGCTCATATGACTACAAGTGTTATGGAAAGAACAACATTTGATGAAAAAAAAGAATGTTGTTGATCCATCACAAGTCCAAGAAACTTTTACACAACAATCAAACATGAATACGATGTCCAAAGAAAAATAATTAAAATATCAAAAGCATCCACCTAAAATTCTTGGTAGTCTACTTGGAAAAATGGGATATAAACAAGGTGAAAGACAAGAGAGTAGAGCACACCAACAAAATTTCAATATGTTCCATATCCATTGGTTTTTCAACAATAACAAGAAGCACAATTTCAGCAATATCAGCAACATGTGCTACAATATTATGAAAAAATGCCTCCACCATAGCAAATATGTACTTATTTAAGATTTCAACAATAAGTGGTGGCACGTCAATAATATTATGGAAAATTCATGGCATAATTTCAACTATTTCAATTACATAATAAATTTATGTGAGGAGGGGGTGGATTTACCAAGGCAATAGAGGTGGAAGATTCATCCGGTCTTGGACGAACCAGGGGGGAAAGATTATACCAGCGGCCTCTCCCACATGTAGATATTAATGGACTTAGGAAGAAAGAGATCTTCAAAATATGCAGACTCCCAATACTCTGGTTCATCATCCCAATCATTGTATTCTGAGCCTAGTAAATCAGGACAACAATCTTCCCAGAATCGTGACCTGGCCAACTCAGTTCATGCAGAATGGCTTCCCTCATTCATTTCATCTCCCAACAACATATTTATTCAAGGACCTAGGTTTTTAATGTTTCCAAACAATGTTCCCATTGGAAGGAAAATACAGACACAAGATTCAACGAATATGCAGGGAAAGGGTTCTTTCAAGATGCCAAGGAACAGATCTGTGGTTAAAAATAATGGTGCTTCCTTTAATTGAAACAACCTTCGACATGATCAGGATCAATATCATTCATATAATAGATAGGACAAGGCTTTGAGATTTGAATGGATAAAGAAGGGGGAATCATCTAAAGATGAACAAAATAATGATGCCTCCGGGAAGCCCTCATACCCATCTGTCACTTTTCTTGATCAATATCTTGAGGCACATATTGCTCTCCTCAGAGGCACTGCATTAATAGGTATGTTTGGCCCTAACTTGCTTCCATTATCAAATATTTTGGATTGGGCTAGATCCATCTGGGGGGAGCCAAAGAATTTTTTTTCATTGATCACAGTGCAATTTCTTCATAGTTTTATTTGATTCAAAGGCATCGAGGGATTCTGTGAAAAAACAAAAGGGCTGGTTCTGCAGAGGGCAAGGACTGTTCACCGTTTACTAGATGCCAAATTTCAAACTGAATGATTCCCTATGTCAATTCACACCCTTTTGGATTTACCTACCTGCTCTACCTTTGGAGTATAGAGATCCCAATATTATTGAAATTATAGCCAACCAAATTGGAATTTATATCAAGCATGACTTAAGCCTCTACGAAAATATTCAGATAGATGCTCGAGTCTGTTTGTTACTTAACATGTCTAAGCCCAAACCAATAGATGTAACAATCAATTAAAAGTAGGGTTCCTTGAAATAGCTCATTGTAATTCAAAGTCCAGAGGTCATTGACAAATATTCTACACTTCTAGGCCACTTTATATCAGACTGCTTGCAGAACCAAACCCCAAATGCAGAGATACATTGTGATCATTCCATAGATCCCCTAAAATGTACATTTTCTGAGTAGGTCTTCCCTAATATAGATATTTTGACAGCTTCGTATCAGGCTATGGTTCCCTTTCAAAGAGATTTTGTTACCATTGATAATTTTAAGATCCTAATACAAGCTATGACATTATTGGGTTTCTTTTGGCATTATTAGAGAAATAGTATAAATATGAGCACGGGCCCTAAGACTACTTTACTGCTGATGGGTCCAAAAGATTCAGAGCCTAATAAAATCCCTACTTTGCTGTTGGACATGATAGTTCAGTGAATTAAAACGTAAGAAGATCCCTCGGCATCAACTCTTGCAAGTAGCCACAACTTTGTCAACATCTTTTGCAAGTAATTTGATTGATGAAAAAGCGATTGAGGAAGGAGTTTTGGTAAAGGAAATTATACAGATGGATGATGTAATTCTTATTAATCAGTCTGACTGTCAGAATGGGGTTCAATTGATAAAGGTGGGAAACTCCTAAGGTTTGAGTGTAGTATTAGAAGGATCAATTGATCCCTTATGTCCAATATTATTCGACTGCTATCAGATGAATGCATATGTCTAGCCTCATTTGTTAGCAACCAATTGTTAAGATTGCTAAACTGCAATCTTCCCAAGAACACCTGCATGCAAAGCTATTACATAAACAGAAGCAAAAGACAGAAGATAGAAGGATCTATGGCGGCCAAAAGGCCAGAGAGTTGAAAACCATGTTGACAGAAATAAAGCTTCTATATTCAACAATAAAATGGTTTACAATCTCGGTACTGAAATACAAAGAGGTGATTCCTTATAAAGGAATCACGAAACCCTAAAAGGGAAACTACTAGGAAATAGAAACTTCCTAAGTCTAACTTAAGCAAAGAGTAGATAAACTAA
>MU227288.1:2217301-2229160 GCA_018584345.1 Thuja plicata
GAATCACGAAACCCTAAAAGGGAAACTACTAGGAAATAGAAACTTCCTAAGTCTAACTTAAGCAAAGAGTAGATAAACTAATAATTAACTAATTTAATTATTAGTAATACTCGACTACTCTAACACCAATCACCCTCCAGTAGTTAAAAACTTGAATGCTACGAACAAGTTGAAGCTTCCTTCAGACTTATGTTAGATGAATGAGCTTATTGACTCTCAAATGATGCTAGGTAATCTCTCTGAAGTAGGTCATATTTTGAATGAATTGAATAAGGTGGATGTGATGAATTCGAATAGTATAGAAGCATAATATAGTCCATAGTGATAGAATAACAATAATATGGATAGAGGGAAGTTTGATTTCTCAGTTAAATTCTCATTAGATCAATCCCTTGTAGCAGTCACCCTTGAGAACAAGACTCCAAAAAAGAGAGGTAGAAAACTGAAATCTGCAAAGACAAAAATGGAAATGGATGTTAGTATTCAGTCCACTCTTGATGATAAATTTTCATCAATCAAAAGAATTCTGAGAAGAATGAGAGGTTCTCCTTGTCAACAATGAATATTCTCACATGGAATGTCAGAGGCATCAATACCTCTGATAAAAAGGGGTAGAATCAAGGAGTTTGTGGATTCTACAAATAGAGGCATTATTCTTTTTCAAGAAACTAAACTATCACAACAAGTTTTTGATAAGACATTGGCTAAATAGACTAATTGGATTTTAGATCATGCAGCGGGACAGGGGGCCTTTGGGGGATTAGCGATTTTATGGAATGCTAAACGTATCAGGGGTCATCATATTGGGCAGGATTCCAAGTGGTAGCTGTTGAAAGTAGAACATTTTGATTTGAAATTCCTTATCTTCAACATATATGGTCCCACGAGCACTAATGATAAGAGGACCCTTTGGGCAGTACTAACAAATTTTATCTAGCAAGAAAGAAAGTTGAATTTTATTTTGGGTGGGGATTTCAATGCATTATTATCCATATCTAAAAAGAAAGGTGGAATTTTCCCGCCCATTAGAACTATCCAAGATTTTTCCTTGTTTGTGTAAGATAATAATTTAAATGACATTTTGCCAGACAATGGATCATACACTTAGACTAATCAACAAATTGGTTTCTTAGAAATTGCTGAGAGATTGGATAGGTTCCTTGTTCTCACAATCATGGAATTTATTGAGTTATAATTTTAAATCAAAAATCTTACCTTTTGCTGAATCAGATCATTTTCTACTTCAGTTATTGGTATCAAAGAATATTCCTCTGCAACTTAAAAATTGAATTATCTCTTTTAAATTTGAATGCACGTGGTTCAGGCACCCAGATTTTAGTGTGCTCTTGAAACAGAGGTGGGTAAGTGCTCCAAATTATCGAGATCCTAAGATGCTTCAGTTTGCTAAAAAGATTCATTACATGAAAGGGATGATTAAATATTGGAATGAGAAGGTATTCAAAATTGTGTTCAAATAACAACAAGAGGTCTCAGAAAAATTAGAGAAGGTCAGTTGAGCCATCATTCAAAATGGTCTTAATTCGGATTTATACCGTAAACAAAAATCCTTGAAAGAAGAATGTGAGGAACTTTACAAGAGGGAGGAGATTTATTGGTGACAAAATTCTCATGAATTATGGTTAAGATATGGGGATAAGAATACAAAATTCTTTGATGAATCTGCAAGAGTTAAAAGGGTTGTAAATACTATTTTTTCAATTAAACATTCACAATCTAGTCATCTTATAGAAGAAGAGAGTGGTATTAAAGAGGAAGGTGTTATATTTTTTACAAATCTTTTGGCTCCCCTCCAATTGGAACCTGTTGATGACAATTTAATTAATGATTTAATTAGTTTCATTCCCCCTCTTATTACATAAAATCATAACAGGATGCTTCTCGCCCCCTTTTCATTGGAAGAAATTAAAAAAGTGGTATCCTTATTCCCGCCTGACAAAGCCCTGGGTCCAGATGAATTTACAGCTCTTTTTTTTCCAAAACTATTGAGATTTCATTAGTTCTGATCTACTAGCAGTGGTAGATGAATCGAGAAGAAATGCCAAAAGTTATGCAACAATTCGACTAACATTTCTATCATCCCAAAAATTAAGCAACCAGACACATTTGCTTATTTTAGGCCTATATCTTTATGCAACATGATTTACAAAGTGATTACCAAAGCCATATACATGAGGTTGCAGCAATTTATCCCCCATATCATTTCTTCAGAACAAGGTGGTTTCGTGCCAGAAAGAGAAACATGGGAAGGCGTTGTAGTTGTGCATGAGATTCTTCACTCTATCAAATCTCACTAGCTCTCTAGTTTTGTCATCAATCTTGACATGATGAAGGCCTACAATAGGGTAAGATGGTCTTTTCTCTTTAAAGTTCTTTCCAAATTTGGTTTTTCAGATAAATGGTGCAGATGAATCAAAGGATGTATTTTAGGTCCCTGGTTTTTAGTCATTATTAATGGTGAGTTAGTTTGTTTTTTCCCCTCTTCTGAAGGGGTTCATCAGGGTGACCCGCTATCTCTAGTTTTATTTATTCTTATGGCTGATGGCTTAATAAGATTCATCATTAGATCCTCACAAATAGGCTTATGGAAAGGAATTTTGATCCGTCGTACGTCTATTATAGTCACCCATTCCCTGTTTGTTGATGATACTCTCCTGTTTGGTATGTCAAATGTGAAGGAAGCTACTCATATTAAGCATGTCTTGGACTCATATTCAAAAGTTTTTGGTCATAGAATCAATGCCAACAAATATAAAACTTTCATTTTTAACACTAATGATACAGTAGCTCAAAGGATCACTTGACTCTTGGGTTTCTCGGTGGATCAACTACCGTCAATTTATTTGGCCATTCCCTTCTTTATAGGAAGAAATAGGCCAACTTTTTTGGCCTCCTATCATTTATAGAATTGGGGTTAGGATCATAGCCTAGAAAGATAGATGGTTATCTTTTTCAGGCCACATTTTGATAGTTAAAGTTGTCCTTACAGCTATTCCAAACTATTACTTATCAATTCTTAATGCTCCCTCTTCTATAGTTTTTCAAATTTAGAAGATTATTCAGGATTTTATATGGAACAGAAACTTATCAGATAAAAAGAAGCTTCCCCTTGTTTCTTTGCATGAAATGGCTCATGTCAAGACATCTGGGGTGTGTGGGGTTCCATGATATTGCTACTAGAAATAAGGCTTTTGCGGGTATGTTGGTGTGGAAAATGTATACATAACCTCATGCAAAATGGTGTCCAATAATGCAAGAAAAATACTTAGACTCTCCAAATCCTACGAGAATCTTCACTTTGTCTAATCCCCCTTTGTGTTCAGCCATATGGAATTTTATGATTTCTTCAAAGGACCTTTTTTGTAATTATCTTGCTTGGGAAATCCAGAGTGGGGAGCAAGTAAAGTTTTGGGAAGACTCATGGATTGGATTCCTCCCTCTATGTAGACTAGAAAATTTAGATGAAGCACGTCAAGTTTTAAAAGCTTAGTGGGGCTCTTCTTTTTGGGACTATGTCTTGGTAGTTGAAATTCATTTAGGTAGGGTATTATGGAAAGAAAATACAACCTATCTTCTTAGTCATCCAAGTCTTCTTTCCTTGAGGGAGTCTTTTGCTAAAAGAATTGTTTTCCTTTCTAATAGGCCATGTATTATTAGATGGGCCCCATCCATAGGAGGTAATTACTCAATCAAGGAAAGTTATTACGGTCTTCAAAAAATGGTTAACTCAAACAGGAAGTGTAGAGTCCTTTCCTTTTTTTGGAATTTTGTTGTGTTTCCAAAGGCTGGATGTTTTGCTTCGCTTTCCCTGAGAAAAAGGATCCTCACTAGTGAATGACTACTCAGGATGGGTATTGCGGAATCATTATTCTGCAAATTATGTAATAAGCAGCTGAAAACTACATATCACCTTCTTTTTCAGTCTCCCTTTGCTTATCAATGTTGGGTTTTTGTTCTCCAAAAGCTTCAAATGTATTTGCCTCTTCCAAATAATCTCTAGGACCTATTTGAATCTTAGCCTGTTGTGTTCTCAAGATCTTTGTTTGCATGCATTTGGAAGTGCATCCCTGTTGGTGTGATCTGGGCCATTTGGTGGGAGCGCAACAAGATCATATTTTGCAATCAAAAGTCAGATTTAGAATCTATCCTTGATGGGATTGAGAATGCAATTTCAGATGTAACTTGAATTCAAATATATTCAATTATGTAAACAATATCTCATTCTCTGTTTGGGATCACCAGCTTCTAAAATTGTGGAAGCAAATAAAGTTTCCTCCAGGTTTCTCCCCAAACTAGAATACTAATCATCAATCTCATGGGAATCAAATCAAATGGTCTCCTCCGTCTAGAGATTTCCTAAAGCTAAATTTTGATGGCTGCTCTTGTGGCAACCTTGGTAAGTTGGGCCTGGTTGCCTGCATTAGGAATTGGCAAGGTGATGTAGTCACAGTCAAAGAAAATGTTTTATCTGATGGAACTAACAACCTTGTAGAAGCTCAAGCCTTGTTGGCACATCTAATTTTGGCTAAGAGATGCAATGTTTCCACCCTCCATATCGAATGTGATTCTCAGATAATCATAAACTCTTTCCTTTCATGATCTTCTCACACTTGGAAACTAGCTTATATCATTCAATAGTGCTAGGACTTGATTAATTCTTTTCATGCCACTTGTTTCTCACATACTCTGAGGGAGGGCAATAAATTGGCTTACTTTCTAGCCAATCTTGAGTGTGAAGGCTCTATATTTGAATCTCTTCATCCAGAGGTTATTTTTCTGGAATTCCCATCCTTAGGTGAGTGTCATTCTTGGGACTTAAAGAGGATGAATGAAGTTTAAAAGATGCATGCTTTGTATCTGTTCGATGCAATCCTCATCCAATTTTTACCAATTTATTTTTTCACTCCTTGCACATGAGGATGTATATTCCTGATGTAAGTGGAAAATACAGAGCTGACCTTCACGGCTTAAGTCTCAATTGTTGATTTGGATGGTATTTTGTCTGCATCACAATGCTCTGGATTCTGACGGGTTGCTCTCAGTTTTTCTGATTATAGTCAAGCTGACAGCTGGGGAGATTCATTGGGACAATAGGCCCCTTCTTTGAAACATTGTGAGAGTTAATGGAATTGTTATAGGACATGGGAGGGTACAGATTGAACTCTGGTTGTGTTGGATTGTTAGCCAAGTTTTGTCTTTTCCTATGTTTAGCCCAACTGGGTCTCTCTGTATTTGTCAACGATGAGCCCCTTGTTCTGAACTTCCATAATGGTCCCCTGCTAATATCAAAACCCAATATTGATGTCCATTTAATCTGGTATGGGAAGTTTAGTGTGGTCCAGCGTCCAAATCTGCGGGACTTTGTGGAGTCTTTAGGGATCGGTTCTCCATTGCCCTATGTGTTCTCTTGGTGGAAAATTACAGAGGGTTATAAGTCTTTCTCTAATGGAGTTTCTGCTCTGACCAAGACACACACAAGTCTTGGAAAGCAGAAGCTCGATGAGGCATTTTCTTTGGGAAAGTCACTGCAGAGAACTGAAAATGGAACTCTGGTGTCAAGAACTGTGTCTTCCGGAGCTCTGCCTGTGAATGACAATGTCATTTATTTGGTCCTAATGTACCAAGATGTGATTGTGGGGAGTTTTTGCATGATCTCGTGTGGGTTTCATGCAAGTTCAATGATGGGAAAGATGACACTTCCCTACACATCGGTTGGGAACTCAAAGACCCAATACCATGGAGAGTGTGCTTGGTTATTTCATCAGCCCCTGTATGGCCCTTAGACTCCTGCCCTAGTTCCACCAAATGGTGGTGTCGGTATTGATGGGATGATCACTAATATTGCCTGCAAAATTTTATGAAGAATAAATGGTGGTGGTTCTAAAGCATGGGGAGGAATAAATCCCAATTCAGGTAGAACATCTTTCATCCAGGTCAAGGATTCCTGCCCATGCAATTTCCACCAGCATTCGTTAAAGAAGTATTTTATGACACATAAACAGTATGATTTGAGACTTCAGCTTTTTCATGCCCTGCAGATTGGGAATTGCAATGTTTAAATTCTCATGAGAACAACTTTAGCTCAGCCTAATTGAATATGATCGGGCTTATTGCTCTATATAGCCTACTGGTCTCCTTCTCTCTCTGATGATGATATCAGATTTGTATGGCCTACTGGCTTCAATCATATACTCTGGAAAGGATTCAGAGTTTTCTTGCTAGGTTCATTCTCTGATGAACCCCCTAAACTAGTTTATTAATAATTAAAATATATAAGTGCTATGTCACTTTTTGATTAAAAAGAAAACAACAAAGTCAAAATCAAAGTTCCATTATATCACAACTTGAAGACTCCTCTCCAAAATCATCGGATTCAGATACTCCAAGATTATCAAATTTGAACCGTCATGATCATAACTTGATAAGAATATTAGTTTACCAAAAATGAGGACATTCGGGAATGAATGATGCATTAACAAAGCAATCACCTAATGTTGAGATGGCTCAACAAGTTAGAGAATTGAGGAAAAAAATGTAGAGGCTTTACAATTCAAAGGAAAGAAGATAGCATATACAGAACAAGACTTATGCCTGAATCCATTTGATAAAAGTTTATATATGTCTCCTTTTTGAAAGAACTTTTATGTACCAAAATTTAAAAAATATAAAGAAAAAGCTAATCATAAAGACCACTTCAGAGAATTATAGACTACTTGCATTGAAGTAGAATATGATGACACATATATCATGCAATGTTTTCCTCGTAGCCTCAGTGAGAAAGCAATGGAATGGTACTGAAAATTACTAGGAAAAAAAAAATCATGAAGGGGACAATCTAAATAAATTATTTCTCACTTTTCCTTCACTATTGTAAATGAGATCACTTTGACCTACTTATTCTCTAGAAAGAAAAAACATTAGAGAGACATTTATGACATTCTTATTGCGATATAGGAATCTTATCAGCCAATGTCCATTTGATATGGAAGAACAAAAACTGAAATTTTTTTATTGAAAAATATTGTACTATAAATGATGTATTAGATAAAGATTAAAATTCAAGAAAAATTGCAATGCTCATTAAAATGGGAACAAGCATTGAAGATGATCTTATTCAGAAAGGTATGCCTAAATCAATAAAGAAAATAACAACACAAGCACTTCAAATTAAAAAGTAAAATTTGGGTCTCAGAACAAAAACATTATGATTTAAGGTGTCATTCATGCATAAATAATTAATGATGCACAACCAAAGACTAGACTCAAAGGGCCAAGTAATCAAAATACTCAAATGGTGAGCCAACCACTGCTATAGGTTCGAGTGACAAATACTAAACAACAAGCTCAACAACATAGACATGGAAAAGAGGCAAAGATGCACCTCAAAGGTAATTCAAACCATTGGGAGGACCTCTCAAGTTTGTTTTGAGATAATTAGTACAATCAAATTTCATTTAGTTGTTGAATATAAAAGAGGAACAAATAGTCACACCCCTATAGTGGAAAAATAAAAAATATTATGACTATCATCAGACAAAAGGTCACAATACTACATCATGTTAACAATTGAAACTTTTGGTTCAATACCTAATTGATCAAGGCAAAATTGAAGTGGAACCTCCTACAAGATCCTCTAATACTCATTATACAATTTTTAAAACTCCCTTTCTTGATCACGGGAAGGGGAATGCCTCCAATTTTAATTCAAATCCAAAACCCAATGTGAATTATACTATGACCTCATGACAATACCATAAATTTATTTAAAAGGTTAGATGCACATGTATATGCCATAAGCATAAAGGAAAAAAAATTCCCAATGTGGAATCTTTTCCCACTGAACCAAGATTACTATGCAAGGAGCTCCTTCTCAACCCTAAGTTACTACCTAGTATAATCTTGTTGACCAAATTGTAAAAACTCTATCACATAATTCTATTCTTGAGTTATTGGGAACATCTCCCCGACCTAGAGAAGTCCCAGAAAAAGCATTGAAATAACCCATTGTCCCTAATAAAATTAATGTTGACTAGTTTCAAGACATGATAGGGCACTTTTCTATCTCACAGAACATTAGCTTTTCACCAAATGATGTCTGGTGGGAGAAACCTAACCATAATGATCTATTACACCTTGAAGACGTAGTTGTCTAGAATTGTAAAACTAGACAAGTCTTGATAGATGGTGGAGAAGGATTTAATATATATACTTTTAGATTTGTAATAGCTCTCTAGTATAATGAGGATGATATTTATCCGTCAAATAAGATAATGATCATAGTATATGTTGACGCTAAACATCCTTCCAAAGAAGTCATCATATTACCACTCAGAGTTGGTCCAACAATTAAAAACATATTATTACAACTTTTGGACCTAGATCTACCATTCAATATGATTCTCGGAAACCCTTGGATTCATGCAATGAAAGAAGCCCCATCCACTTACTATCAATGAATAAAATATTCCTAGAATGGAGTAAAAATTACTATCCGCATAGATCCTAATACTTCTATTTTTTTTTGCGAATTTGAGGGATACTCTTGCTCACCAAGTACCTGCAAATAGTGAAACTACATCATCCAACTCTTCTCAATATGTTGATGAATCTAGAAACAAAAAAGTGAACAAGGGAAAATTGAAGACCAAGGTTGTGGAGAGTACTCAATGATTCATTCCTTTCATATTGGGAAGCTCCATCATTCCCCAAAATCCTATGGAAAACCACACCTTTTACAAAAGAAAGAAATAACTAATATACAACATAATGCCCATGCCCCATTTACAAAATGGGGAGGGTTACATAAAGATTTCATTGATGAATACATATCCAGATGTATATACAAGGATGAATAAGAACAATAACTTATCTAGTTACCTATTTAGAGATGTGGGAAATGATTTTAAATAATGAAAAAGAAAGGTTTTGATGGTTGTAGTAGCCTTGGTTTAAAATTCAACAAGACCTATCATACTACTCATAATTGCTCAGGCATGACCTCCATATAGGGGACTGCTATTTAGACCATTATAAATTGGCATTTTGAGTACTAAGGTACCTTTTATTGTGAAAAGGTGAGTGCTTCTACCAATGATATAATATCTGAGGAAACCCACACGAAAAAACCAATTCCAATGAGTGGGAATGAGATTCATATTCCTCTAGCCCTTATTTCCTTGCAAATGTATTAAAAAACCCCAATGAATTACCTATTGAAGATAAAAATGCCAATGATACCCATCTTTTGGTTCAAAGTAGTTCTCCATCTTGGATCAAAACTTTGTGGGATCCTAGCACTACTTCTAAGGAGAGTACTAGTAAAACTAACATGAACGATGTTCATATGATTACCCTTACACCTAGCATCCAAAGCATATAAAATAAAAATGATGAAATTTATTTATATTATCTTCAACTAATAGAATGGAACCAGCAAGGACCACCGAGCTTAGATTGTTTTCAAAATGATGAAGTTGTACCTAAATTCTTTGAGCTCAAAAAAGGCATGTCATTGGGTGTTAAACAAGAAGGATTTTCAATTGAACTTGATGTCACAACATATTTTAGGGATCCAAATCCATCTTCCAGTCACAAAATTGAAAATAATAAATAAAAAAATGAAAAAACAAAAAAGATGGGTCTTCTGGTGAAAACCAAAAGGCACCATTAGATTATGAATAAATAAAAACAAAGAATGTATTCGAAGGTGAAAACCTCTCTGAGGCACCCAAGGATAGAAGATTGAACATACACATAAAAGAAGGAAAAGTGAACATTATTTATCAAACAGAGACAATAAATAAATCTAGGAATGCCAAATAATCCAAAAAAAATACAGATTGTAGCATCATTGTCAAAGCAAGAGAAGATTGATTTTAATAAATTCTTCCTAGAAAGTCAAATCAAATTTTCCTAGTCATATTCAAACATGTTAGGCTTGGAGCTTAAATTAGTTCTTTAGGTTTCCTTTTTCCATTGAAACCAGGTATCAATTGAGTAAAACAAAAATTGAGGAAGATGCATCCCTAGATAGCTCTTCTAGTCAAAGATGAGTTGCAGAAATTACTGGAAATGGGTTTTGTAAGATCAATTGATTATACACTGGATTTCAAACTTAGTCACAGTTATCAAAAATATTGGGGGCATAATAGTATGAACATACTTATGTGATCTAAGGATGGCATGCGTAGAAGATAATTTACCCTTATCAAATGTTGATATTAAAGTGGATGTGACAGTTGGTTACGAGATGTTATAACTAATGGATGACTTCTTAGGCTACAACCAAATCAGAATAACACCTAAAGATAAACCTAAAATAATTTTTTTTATGTTCTTGGGGAACATCTTGTTGGAATGTGATGCCCTTCAACCTCAAGGATGATGAAGCCACTTATTAGAGAGAAATGACAACTATGTTCCATAATTGCATGCACACACTGATGGAAGATTATGTAGATGATATGTTATGAAAATCACCCTTGGGAAACAGATTACTTGAGCATCCTAAATAAATTTTTTGAAAGAATGAGAAATTATAAGATTCATCTCAATCTAAAGAAATGTGTTGTTGAAGTAGTTTCAAGAAAATGCCTAAGATACATTGTGATGCAGAAGGCATCGATGGTATTCTTAAATCCACATATCTTTTATAATCTTTCTTAAATCGTCATTGAAACATCTATTCAATCTACACACTTCATTTCTCTTTCCTTAAAATCAACATTTTAGAGGCTTACAATCTTCCAATTTCCCAATAATAATAGTATCAACAATATTGACTATTTATATTATATACCACAATTTATCGCTGATTCATCTCACCATATTTTTTGATGATGGTATGTTATGAAGGGTCGGATTTGATACAAGTGTGCATGGATGATAATATACGCTCCCCACCTTTTCTCCACTCATAGGCCAAGTCACCCATAGTTCTGAAAATGCAATGATCTTTGGTAATCATTGTAGGAGCGACCGATAATATCCTTCGGCTGCTCCAAATACAAAGAGTTCTGCAACTTGAACTCCCTCTCTCGTGGGTCTCTTCCAAAAGATACTGTCTAAACATAGACTCTCGAGCCCCACGCGATATAACCAGACTTATCACCTCCCACTTCGAAACTAGTACAATATTTGTGTAACAATTTTTGAAACCGTTTCAGAAGTTCAATTGAGTCAGTAGTGAATTCTCGGGTTTTTGAATCACTTCTCTATCACATAAAACCGTTTCCATCATCCCATTCGGGACTGTCATAACAACCTGATTTATAAGCAAAGAAAACTCTCTAATGTTGTTTGATAATCATGAATAGACCCTATTTATATCACTGTTAAATCCTTTAATAAAATTGGTAACATATCACCGTCGTGTTCTTTAACCAAGGACCCAAAACCATAAGCAAAACAAACTCCATAATCTTGATTGCCAAAAACCAGATTTACTAAACTATTAAACTTCTTCAACAAACCTGATACATGTGACAATATAACAACCATTCAAAAGGGAACTTAATATATAGATCTACAGAAAACATTAAGAAAAGGACATCAACAAAATATAAAAGACCAATGGTCGATTCCATAAAAAGCACATTCCATTAAAAAATCAAAATGAATATATATTATGATGGCTCTCTGGCTGAAAGCCAAAGAGCCCAATACTGTTGAGAAATATGTCTCAACCTTGCAAGCTTTTTCCAGGAAAATTACATAATTTGTTTGTGGCAGTTTTCCACATGTTTATGCATTGGAAAATGGTTAGTGAGTTGTCAAAAATGAGTCTTGTCCATAGTAGAATATAGGTGGGCCATTTTTAGAGCCTTAATGACTCATTTTGTG
>MU227288.1:2229240-2243091 GCA_018584345.1 Thuja plicata
ACAAGTGGTTTCCAGGTTGTAAAATCACTATAAAAGGAGGGCTTGGGGAGGTGTTTGATCATTGAGTTTTTGCAAGACTGGATGCTAGAAGGAGTCTCTCCGAGTTCAAGTTGTGGTGATGCGCTCCAGGAACAACTTGCATTGCAAGTGTATTGTAATCATCTTGATTTGATAATACATTGTGCGGGTTTTGGAGGGTGGGGTTTTTCTCTCAGAAGGGTTTCCCCACAGTAATCACTGTGTTATGTGTTCATTGTTATTTTTTTTATGCTTTATTATGCATTTCTTGAGATCTTTACGATATTTAAGTTGAAATTTGCATAATCGTCCTCTCAAGATTAGCGTAGGAAGCATTTCCGCACACTTTTGCTTCCTTACAAGTGGTATCAGAGCCTGGCCAGTTTTGGTTCTATTTGTTGGGTACAAGGTTTTTTGAGCTAATCAAGATTTGAGTTGGAACTTGTGCAGAGTATTTTCATTTATGTGTTGCAGGATTGAAAAGATGGCAAGCATATCGGGGAGGATTGATGTAGAGAAGTTTTCTAGCACAAACTTTGAGATGTGGAATCTGAAGATGGAAGATCTGTTGATTGATTAGGATCTATGGGATGCAATTGATGAGAATAAGCATAGGCCCACAGATCTAACTTTAGCCGCACAATATGATGTGATGGATAGAAAAGCTAAAGGTCTGATAAGATTGTGTCTTGCAGACTCAATTTTGATTAATGTGCATGAAGAGTCTAATGTGAAGAAGCTTTGGAAGAAGCTAAGTGAGATCTATCAAGCGAAATCACTTGTGAACAAGATCTTCTTAAGAAAGAAATTGTATTATTTGAGAATGGAAGAAGGTGGATGAATTTCTGAGCATCTGGAAAGCTTTAATATGTTGGTGACTCAGTTAACCTCAGTAGGGGTGCCAATGGATGAAGAAGAAAGATGCCAAATCTTGTTATGTTCATTGCCAGACTCATGGGACAACCTTGTCATGGCCATAGGGAGTACTTCAGTTGTCTTGAAGATGTAGGATGTTGTTGGTTCTCTACTTTCTAAGGAGATGAGAAGGAAGGTCTCTCTGAACGCTAAAGAGGCTTTGAGTGTTCAAGGAAAACCAAAGGAAAGAGGCAAGAACGAAAAGTAACATGGCCGTTCTAAGTCCAAAAATAAGGGGAGATCAAAATCTCCTACGAAGTCCAAGGCAATCTGCTGGAATTGTGGCAAACCCAGACACTTCCAAAAGGACTGCAAAGAGGAGAAGAAAAAGAAGAAGAAGAAGAAAGATTCTGATTCTGAGTCTGAGAAGGAAGATGGAGATGCTTTCATCATAGCCTTGGCCACTCGTGCAGGTGATAATGCATGGTTAATAGACTCAGGTGCATCTTTCCACATGACTCCTAATAGAAATTGGTTTAGTAAGTATGAAAATTTTGATGGTGGTAAGGTGTATTTGGGTGATAACTCAGTTCTTGATATTGTTGGTCGTTGAAGTATTCGTGTGAAATTTTCTGATGGTAGAATTAGAAGATTTGATGGTGTCTTGCATATCTCGGGACTAGCAAGGAATTTGTTATCTGTTAGTAAGCTAATAGATGCGGGTGTGCATGTACAATTTTCTGAAGCAGGTGTGAAAATGGTGAGAGGTGCTATGGTAATAGCAAGAGGAAGCATATTGGGTACACTATACCAGGTTGATGCATTCATAGTTGAGTGCAATAGTACTTCTGATAAGATTGTGAAAAAGACTACTCAGTTGGAAAAGGAGAGGGTTTCTCTTTCAACAAATGGTCGTGGTTTTTGGGTACCCAAGGGCGCTCTATCTACCGAATCAAAGTTGCCTACAGAGAAGACCATGTTATGGCACCAGAGACTCGGCCACATAGGTGAGAAGGGTCTACAGACCTTGAAAAATAAGAACCTTGTTGATGGGTTGAATGATTGCATTCTTGAATTTGATTTTTGTGAGCATTGTATCTATGGTAAGAAAAACCGCATTCAGTTTTACTCGAGTTCTCATAAGTCCTCATGTATTTTGGATCTAATCCATTCAGATGTATTTGGTCTAGTTGATGTTCCTTCTATTGGTAGACCAGTTTATTATGTTTCTTTCATTGATGATTTTAGTAGAAGAACATGGGTTTATTTTCTTAGGAGTAAAGCTAAAGTTTTTAGTTGTTTCAAAGAATTTAAAGCAATGGTAGAGTTGCAGACTGGAAAGAAAATAAAATGTTTGAGAACTGATAATGGTGGTGAATACTGCTCCAATGATTTTAATACATTTTGTAAAGATTGTGGTATTAAAAGAGAGAAGACAACTCCGTATTCTCCATAACAGAATGGAGTTGCAGAAAGAATGAACAAGACCCTGATGGAGAAGGCTAGGAGTATGCTGAGTGGAGCTGGACTAGAACAAAAGTTTTGGGCTGAAGCTGTAGCTACTGCCTGCTACTTGATAAACAGGTCTCCTACATCAACTCTTGTTGATAAGACACCAATGGAAGCATGGTCGGGCCACAAGACTTCACTTAGACATCTAAGAGTGTTCGGTTGTGAAGCATATGCTCATGTGCCAAAGGAGATGCGAACAAAATTGGACAACAAAGTTGTTAAATGTATTTTCATCGGATATAGTTATGGTGTGAAAGGATACAAGCTTTGGAATCCTGTTGAAAAAAAGGTATTTTATTCAAGAAGTGTTATTTTTAGAGAAACTAAGCCTTCTTCTGTTACAATGCAGCTAGAACAAACATAACAAAAGAAAGATGTGATTCAACTACTTGCTACACCAGAGAAAGTTGAATCGAGGCCCTTATAAAGACAAGAAGTCAAGGAGAGCTCTATGAGTTATGAATCATCAAAGGAAGAAGAGGTACCTGAATTTGAACCTGAACCTAAACCAGATCTTGCTCGAAGGTCGACTAGACAAAGAAAACCACCTGAAAGGTATGGGTATTCTCCTGATGATTGGAGATGCATATTTGCATTAAATGCTAATATTGATGAACCAAGATCTATAGAAGAGGCTCTTGGTATGAATGATTCAGAGTCCTGGAAAATAGCCCTGGATGAAGAGATGGCAGCTCTTAAGAGGAATCAAACATGGGACCTTGTACCATTGTCTGAAGGACGGAAACCTATTGGTTGTAAATGGGTGTTCAAGAAGAAGATGGGTTCAGATGGAAGCATTGAGAAGTATAAATCACGTTTGGTTGCAAAAGGTTACTCTCAAGTTGAGGGAGTAGATTATGGTGAGATTGTTTCTCCAGTAGCCAAAATGACATCCATTAGAATTTTACTTTCTATTGCAGCAGCCTATGATCTAGAGATCAAGCAAATGGATGTGAAAACAACTTTCCTTCATGGAGATTTGGAGGAAGAAATTTACATGACACAGCCAGAGCACTATGTGGTGAAAGGTAAAAGTCATTTGGTCTGTAAGTTGAAGAAATCCTTGTATGGTTTAAAAAAGAATCCTAGGATGTGGTACCAGAAGTTTGATTCATATGTGTTGAGTTTGGGATTTGTGCGATCTAAATCTGATCATTGTATATATTTCAAATCTGATGGTGATCATTTCCTGGTTATTGCCTTGTATGTCGATGACATGTTATTTATTGGCAAAGGAAAAGGTTTGATTGCAGAATTAAAATCTCAACTCTTAGCGAAGTTTGAAATGAAAGATCTTGGTGCAGCAAGACACATTCTGGGAATGAAGATTGTAAGAGATAGACAAAATAGAAAGCTTTGGCTAGGCCAGAGCAAGTATGTTGGTACTATTTTGAAAAGATTCAGTATGCAGGATTCAACACCATTGAGTGTTCCTGTTACAATGGGAGCAAAGCTTTCTAGTTCGTAGTGTCCTACATCCCCATTGGAGATGGAAGAGATGATTCGAGTACCATATCAGAGTGCTGTTGGAAGTTTGATGTATGCTATGGTCTGTACAAGACCAGACATTGCCCAAGTAGTGGGAGTTTTTTCCCATTATATGTCTAATCCAAGAAGAGCACATTGGGGTGCAGTAAAAAGAGTTTTCAGATACTTGCGGGGTACTTCAGAGTACTCTATATGTTTTCATGGAACAAGTCATAGACATTCCTTTGATATTAGTGGCTATGTGGATTCAGACTGGGCCGGTGATGTTGATAGAAGAAGATCCACCAGTGCATATGTGTTTACATTATTTGGTGCTGCAATCAGTTCGATGAGAAAGTGACAGGATGTGGTTTCTTTGTCCACTACTGAGGCAAAGTATATGGTAGCTACTCATGCCTATAAGGAAGCCATCTGGCTAAAGAGATTGTGTTCAAATATAGAGTTCAAACAGGGTGTAGTGACAATTTATAGTGATATTCAGAGTGCAATCTGCCTAGCGAAGAACTTGACTTTTCACGCCAGGACCAAGCAAATTGATGTACAATATCATTTTGTGAGAGATATGGTTGACGATGGCAAGGTGAAGCTGGAGAAGGTAGAAACTTTGGTGAATGTTGCTGATGCATTAACTAAGCCTATGAGCACAGAGAAGTTCAGATGGTGTTCAGAGTCTATGGGCCTCTCGACCCCTATCAATTAAGTCCATGATATTTTGGATCCCCTAACTCTGCAAGGTGTTTGACAAGTGGGAGATTGTTGAGAAATATGTCTCAACCTTGCAAGATTTTTCCAGCAAAATTACAGAATTTGTTTGTGACAGTTTTCCACATGTTTATGCATTGGAAAATGGTTAGTGAGTTGTCAAAAATGAGTCTTGTCCATAGTAGAATATAGGTGGGCCATTTTTAGAGCCTTAATGACTCATTTTGTGACTTTTATAAGGGTCTAAACTAGGGGACAAAATTATGGACGGGATTACCATTTGAACCTGGTTGTTTTCCATCTTGGAAATGTAAATGTCAAAAATGGACACCATGTGGCATGGTGGTTAAGCCCATGGTTTTGTAAAATCACAAGTGGTTTCCAGGTTGTAAAATCACTATAAAAGGAGGGCTTGGGGAGGTGTTTGATCATTGAGTTTTTGCAAGACTGGATGCTAGAAGGAGTCTCTCCGAGTTTGAGTTTTGGTGATGCGCTCCTGTAAGAACTTGCATTGCAAGTGTATTGTAATCATCTTGATTTGATAATACATTGTGCGGGTTTTGGAGGGTGGGGTTTTCCTCCCGGAAGGGTTTCCCCACGGTAATCACTGTGTTATGTGTTCATTGTTATTTTGTTTATGCTTTATTATGCATTTCTTGAGATCTTTGCGATATTTAAGTTGAAATTTGCATAATCATCCTCTCAAGATTAGCGTAGGAAGCGTTTCCGCACACCTTTGCTTCCTTACAAATACTTTCCACAATATTAAACTTTTCCAAACATAACTTACTTTCTATCCACTCCCTATTCTATTACATAAAGCTGTCTATTTATAGACAATTCTAGACAATTACAAACTGTTCATCTTTCATGACCCTTCGTATTCATGTTCGGTTGCAATGCCCATTTAAATCCTTAATTAGATATTTGGCACATCTTGCTAAATTCTAAATTTAGCAAGATCGTGCTTTTAAATACCTTACATATATATTGAAATGGGCTTTAGTTCATATTTTCAGAAAGAAAACATTGTACTTAACATAAAATATGATGAAATTAATTATTCTATTGGTGCCCCTACACCATACTCCCGAGCTTTAAAATTTTCCATGTCCCATGGAAATGCTTTGGTGAGAATGATGCAGGACCATCCGAGGGTCATAAATTTTGACTTGGATGAGAGTTTTGTAGAAATTTTGTAGGCAGATGCATTAGGAGTTATTTGGATTGTCGATTGAGCTCAGCTTGATAGTTGGCCATTTCAATATCTTTTTGGGAGCCAGAAATTTCATCTTGGCCACCAAAATTGGCTTTTACTTTTTTTTTTTTCAAGATTTGATGAGGCATACAAGTGCATCCAAAAAATTCAAAGTTATAATGGACATGCCTACCCCAACTACAATGAAAAAATTAAGAATCCTCCAAGGAAAATTATAATCTATTTAGAGGATTATTGTATAGTTGGAAAATAAATGCCACCCTTTTCAACATTTTCTTCACAATGGTGTGACCTTAAAAATGAATAATTAGTGCCAACAATATTTGTAGAATCTTATATATTATCTAGAAAATTCACCTGTTTTGATGCCTGCCATCGAAAGAAAATTGTTTCTTTTATACATCAAAGCTATGGAGACAACACTAGGATCTCTCTTAGCACAACATGTTGATAATGAAAAAGAGAGAGAAATTTATTATATCAGAAAAATACTTGCAGGCTATGAACTAAATTATACACTAATTAAATGTACATATCTACAAGTCCTCTTTGTCACACACAAGTTGTGACATTATATGATGAATCACAAAACAATGCTCATAGAAAGGATAAACACATTGAAATATCTTTGAGCAAAGAGACATTAACGAGGAAATTGGCTAAGTGGATGATGATCCTGAGTGATTTTTATATTGAGTATAATGATCACAAGGCTATCAAAGGCCAGGTCATAACAGATCAACTAGTAGAAGCCTCAGTTCAAAAATGAGCATACCTTGTTGTTTGATTTTCGAGATGAGTCAATATTTTGTATGGAGTCTTCCAATGAATAGAAAATGTATTTTGATGGCTTGTAGAATAGAAATGGACCAGGGCATATATTTTTTTAGTCACATCATAGGGAGATGTTATTGAAAAATCATATAGGGTAGATTTAGAGTACACTAATAACATAGCTAAATATGAGGCTCTCATCATAGGGTTAAAATTGGCTATACAATGGAAGATTCAAAACCTGCAAGTATATGTAGACTCACAATTAGCCATGCACTAAGTAAATGATGACTATGATACAAAAGATGAGAAAATGATCCATTATAAATAGTTGGCATATTTTCTAAAAACTAAATTAGTCACAATCAAATTTTGCCAAGAGCCAAGATTGCAAAAAAAACTAGAAGATCGTGTGTGAAATCATTGGTCCTAATTCACCATGGTAACAAGATATTTATAGTTACCTAAATGCTCAAATCCTACACCAAGACATGTCTAAAAACCAACTTTGATCATATTGGTTCCCAAATAAATAGATTGGAAAATTCTCAAGGTATGCCAAGCCTTGTGATCAAACTCTCCACTTCATTTGGCCAACTAACAAATTCACTCAATAGTGAGATTGAATTCCTTCACTTTAGGCTCTACACAACCAAGGACGATAAGTCTATACCTCAATCTTATCTATTGGTTAGATTATTTTTATAGAAGATAGTCTAGTTTCTTTAAATGTCCTCTTAAGTTGGCAATATAATCTTAAGAAAAACAAACTATGAACTATATAAAATGTTTTTTTTATATAGAATTTCCTTTGAAATGAATAAATGAATGCTTATATGTGTATTGTATATATTATAACTACTTGAAAGAATTGTGAATTGATTTATATATATTGAGTGATATGATCAATGCCTTTTTTTATGTTGGGCTATAGAGTCTATGCTTTCATTAACCCTTATGTATAACCTTTTTGAGATAATTTTTAAGATTACCACTTGGATAACCTTGTCAAATGATCTGATCTTTAATGTCTTCAATTACTGTTTAAAATTCCAATTAGTTTAATTGAATTTAACTTTCACTAGAAGAGAAATAAAATAGAATAGATATGGAACAACTCATCTATATAATTTTGATGATCAAATTGAAACATAACCAAATAATATATTGTGCACAAATAATCAAAGTAGCTTATATTCACTGGAAATATAAATCACAAAAGAACCAGTTAATTAAACACTTATATGAGAACCTCCAAAAAGAGTGCAGCCTCATCAATAATATTTGAAATAATGTTTACAAAAAATTAAAAGACTTAGAGTCTGGCCTTTTCAAAAATTTCCCATTTTATTGATTTTTTTCTATTGTCCTTCCCCTATAAAATGTGTCCACTTATATTGACATGTGCCACAACTACTTACAAAATATGTTTCCTTTCATAACAAACTTTAACAACATAAACTATATTAATAGAAACAAATTAATATTTGAAAAATGAATTGTGTATTCCTCATTTTGTAGGCATCCACATGTCGAGTTGCAACTTCCAATGGAAATTTTGTTTGGCACATTTTATCTATTATCTCTAGCACATGAATGGTAAGATCCTCGCTAGTCTCACAATCTGGTTGATAAACCTTCCATGAGAAGATTCTTTCATTGTCCAATGGCATTGACAAACCATCCTCGAGAAAAGTGGGCAACCTATCTCTGACATCACTCTCAAGTTTCTTTATATTTGTGTTCAACTTCATACCCCATTCTTGATGTGCACTTGATAAAACTTTTCCCAACTGAAGCCGCTCTATATTCTCCAACTTCTAAAACTCTAAAAGATCCACTTTATGAAAAATTGTGCAAGATTTTTATCATAAGATTGATTTCATAATTCTTGTAAGGGAAACAAACCAAAATGGCCATAAATATAGCTCAAATTGTCATTTAAAAATGCCACATGTTTAATTCCACTCATGCCCAAAATCCATATCAATGTATTTGAATCATTAGGGGTTAGCGAGTAATACTTTATGAACTTCTTTGCAATATTGTTTTATCGATTAACTATAAACCTCCATTTTCTCATATTTATCCTTATTCAATGCTCTAACTTATTCAAAAACAGCTTGGAACAATATTATTTTCCCTTACTTTAAAATATCTCCTCTCAAATAACCATCAGTCATCATTAAGTTGTTACAGAACTTACTTGAAGCCTTTATTATCTCATGAGTCGGTTATCCTACATTCTCTAACGATGTCTTGCCATATGTTTTATTGTTATTTTGAAAAAAATCCCTTAACTATATTAAACATACTCAAACCATCTTTCAACCCATTTTAAGTTACTCAAAGCTTCATTTCATCCAATACAAATTATTCTTTAATTTCTTTGATGACCTCGAACAAGATAGTGCTTAGTTTTACTTAGCCTCTTAGTTACTCAAAATGTTGTCTTACTTGATGCATGCACATTATGTGATATCACCCATTATTGGGTAAATTTTTCCTTCTCTATAAGCCTTTTCAATTTACCCAATGGTGAATTTTATTCAACACGAGATCATTACTCAAACCCTTCTTCATTCGAATTAGTTTTGTATCATTTCATTATCGCTGGGTTACTCAACACAAATTTTTATTTAATGAATCATGTGAAGTGGATCAACCACATTTAAAACAACCCTAAGTATCATTATTCAACATGTCCACTTACCCGAAACAATATTTCATTTCATGTTTGTTACTGGGTCCCACTGATGACATATAACTGATTGAATGTTTGATAATGATAAAATTGATGATAATGCAAGGAATTAAATCAGTTAATGGTTTGTATTTTCATTGATGTCAACTTGATGTAATCTGTACGGTCATGTACATTATGCCAAAGACTTCATCGAATCAATGGACCAAAACTTATGCTTTCAGCAATGCATAAAAGTCAAGTATTCACTAAGTGATAGAAAACACTGACGGAGTGCACACCATCAATAAAGCCAAAGAAGAAAAGTCGCAGTGATACCTGACGAACTAAAGATAGTGTTGTTTGACGAGAAAAAATCCAACGATGCCCGACTGACAGAGATCCCAAAGCTAACTGGAGTCACACCGATGAAACAGGCAGTTGTAACCAATGACTAACTGAAGAGTTGACTAATGGAATAGAGAGTTCATAAAATGATAAAATATCTAGCTGGCAAGAGCTAAAGATAGACTTAACTAGTTGCTTTCATTGTTTTATTTGACTAGAGTTAAGTGATTGATTTAAACAAGATTTGTACAGTTGGCAAGAAGATAACTACGAGATAAATCTGGAGTTATGCTTTAAATCAAATTGGCTAGATTGTTTTTCACGCCAAGAATCAAGAATCAAGAAACAATGAATATCATGTCTATATAAGAGACAAGCTTAACTCATTTCTGATATACAAAAAAAGGGGAGTGAATAAAAAGAAGATGCTGAAGAGAAACTGATGAAGGATAACTTCATGTAGTACTGATCAATCAAGCTCAAGAAAGAGTTAAGGAATTCTGTAGACACTGACAAACAGTGAGCACAACATCACAGAGTAGAAAGTGTGGAGCACAAATAATTGAATTGATATATTGATCAGAGAGGTAATGTACTTAAATAGATCTGAAAATCTACAATTCAAGTTGCATTAGAAACAAGTCATTTTGTTTTAGTTTAACCATTGAAGCATAAAGTCTCTTATCAGAGTAGGACTTAACAGTCTTATATATATTGAGATACATCCCAAGGAGTGCCAAAAAGGTTGGTTCATGAAAGTAGCACTAGATTTGCCTAAAGCCTATTGACAGTCTAAGAAAGAGGCTGATTCAAGGATGGTAGTAAACTGAGTTGCCCGATACTAAGTGACAACCTATATGTATAAAGTCCTCTAACAAGGTCAAACCTAACAGTGTGTTTGTAACCTTTAACATGGTTGGATCTTAACAGGGCTCACTTCAGAAGAGTGAAAATTTGGGGTACCAGTCCTAGTGGTTTTTCCCTCAACAGGGTTTCCACGTTAAAATCCAAGTGTTATGTGTGTATGGTTTATTACTTTACTATTTTACATTTCACATATGCATTCCTGGATATATCGGTATACTTTTCTTATTTACTATATTTTGGTAAATAGTTATATTGCATATCGGTAATCAAAGAGAACAAGGATAGACAAGGAAAATTGACAAACAATCAATCATTATAAGTATTTCATGGCATGCATCTTGTAGGGACTTAATAATCTGAGGTTTATTTGATTGGTGGTTAGTGATTAAAGAATAATTTTTTGAGGCCACTGATTCACCCCACCTCTCAGTTATTACTAATAATTGGTAACAGAGCTTGTGTGCTTAGAAGGAAGGTTTGAAGACCTAAATCAAAAATCACAAGATGAAAAGATGAGATTTGCCCAAGTTGAACAAAGATAATTTTGCTTCATGGAAAAGTAGAATAAGACTCCACCTATCAGGTATTGGTAATGATGTTACTCAATTCCTTGGAACTAAATATGTGTTTCCCATAGGTGCACCAATAGTTGAACAAATGAGAGAGAAGCATGAACATAACGGCATGATGATTGAGCTTGCTTCCTCACTCTCCGATGCTGAATTTGAAGATCTCAAAGAATGCAAATCTACAAAGCAGATGTGGGACAAGTTGAAGCTTGTACATGGTGGCGATAAAAATTCTTTGAGAGCCAAGGCAGAAAGCCTTAGAGGAAAGTTTGATGATCTCAAAATGAAAGAAGGAGAAAACATCACTCAGCACAACACAAGAATTAAAGAGGTTTTTAATGATATCTAGGGAGTTGGAGGTGTACTAGAGGAAGATACAGTGGTAAGTAAAATTCTAAGAACCTTACTGCCTACCTATGCTATTAGAGTATCTGTCATTCAAGAAATAAGAGTAGTAGAAAATAGCAATGTTACTCTAGACAGTTTAATTGGAAGACTGATTTCATTTGAAATGAATAAATTTGATAATAGTGTCTTACCAAACATAGAGTCTGCATTCAAAACTTTTATGAGAATAAGTAAATCAAGTCACAGAGACACTATAAGAAAAGATAGTGATAGTGAAAATGAAGAAGATGATCTTGATGAAATTGAAGCACTTATGGCTAGAAAAATGCAGAGAGGAACAGGTAAATATAAAGGTAAATTACCACTTGTTTGTTTTAATTGCAAAGAGATTGGACACTTTGTTGCAAGATGCACTAACAAAAGAAAAGATGACAGAAGTAATGACATATCTTTTGAGAAAAGGTCTGACAGAGGTGATTATAGAAGCTACCAACAATCAGAAAGAAGAGATACCCGAGAATACAAGGACAAAGGAAAGAAGTTCAACTACCTAGCAAAATACAAGGATGATGATACTGACACCGAATCTAATGAAGAATACTGAGAAATTTGGCTTATGGTATAGAAGAGAAGGCAAATTTGAACTAAAGGTGTTTACTGATGCTGATTGGGCTGGAAATCTTGATGACTGAAAGAGAACAACTGGAGGATCATTCTTTATAGGTGATAGACTTGTCACATGGATAAGTAAGAAGCAAGGATGCATCTCTCAGTCTACTGTAGAAGCAGAGTTTTTTATTGTTTCTGCAAATTGCTCAAATATTACATGGATCAAACAACTACTAGAATGCATGCATATAAAGATCTTAGAACCAGTGATTATCTATTGTGATAACACCAGTGAAATAAACATTTCTAAGAATCCAGTCATGCATGCAAAGACTAAACACATTGCAATCAAGTATCATTATTTAAGAGAACACTTCCCAAAGATACATTTGAGTACCTAACAAAGAGACTAGGGGTCAAACCCTTGTCTACCAGTCAGTAAAAGACTAAAGGCTACATCAGCCTATATATTATCAGAATATCAGAAATGTTGATGCAAGCAAAGAGAAGAACTTCAAAGCTACATCTATATACATACATGTATATATCAGAACCAAGCACTAGAGCATAATGTTGTATTGTTGATGGATAAGGGAAATTCAAGGAATATATTATGGATAAGAGGAAAATGATTATTTGACATGAATGTCAGATATTTAAAACAATTGGAAACATACATTGTTTCAATATTTGATTGGAATTGTTGTCAAAGGGAGAGAGATTATCCATATTATCACATTCATTTGAGAAAAGGAAGAGATATTATCCATTATCATATCACTTCAATAGAGAGAGATTATATCCTAAGGGAGAGAAAATTGTATGAAAGATTACACATAGAGAAACTTGATGAAAAGAGGACAAGACATCAAAGTAGAAATTGACACCAGAGGAGATTCAACACATCAAAAAATAGAAAGCTGCAAGAATCTAATCTAAGCCAAAACAAAGCTTACCAAAGTTCAGACATTTATCGGTTATCAAATAAAGATTAGTAGTTTGATGAATCTCAACAATCGTATTTCATATTATATTAGAAATAGTATAGTGTGATAATATAAGTTTTGTTGCCATCAATGCCAAAGGGAGAGATTGATGACATATAACTGATTGAATGTTTGATAATGCTAAAATTGATGATAATGCAAGGCATTAAATCAGTTAATGGTTTCTATTATCATTGATTTCAACTTGATATAATCTGTACAGTCATATAGATAATGCTAAAGACTTCAGAGAATCAATGGAACAAAGGTTATGCTTTCAGAAATGCATAAAAGTCAAGTATTCACTAAGTGACAGACAACACCGATGGAGTGCACACCATCGATAAAGCCAAAGAAGAAAATTCACTGTGATACTCAAAAAACTAAATATAATGTTACCCAACGAGTAAAAATCTAACAATGCTCAAAGGATCCAGATCCCAAAGCTAACTAGAGTCACACAAACGAAACTGGCAGTTGTAATTGATGACTAACTGAAGAGTTGACCGACAAAAAAGAGACTTCAGAAAATGACAAAATTGTTGGAAATATGGATGGAGTAACTGAGAGGGGAGGGGTGAATCAGTTACCACAAAAATAAATCCACAAGTCCCTTAGATGTCTTCATTATATATTACTGTTACTCGGTAGATTAACTTATCATTATCTTTTAAACATCCACAGTTATTGACATGCATAAAATAAATAGCATAAACACAAGTGACACAAGTAACACAAGATATAATGTGGAAACCCAATTTGGGAAAACCACCAATGCAACTAGTTACTGCTTTTCACTCTTCTGAAGTGAGCCCTGTTAGGAGCCAACCCTGTTAAAGGTTACAAAACACACTGTTAGGTGTGACCCTGTTA
>MU227288.1:2248430-2273305 GCA_018584345.1 Thuja plicata
AAGTGAGCCCTGTTAGGAGCCAACCCTGTTAAAGGTTACAAAACACACTGTTAGGTGTGACCCTGTTAGAGGATTTAATCACCCTGTTAGGAGTGGCCTTGTGAGAGGTCTTTAGAACAATTCAACTAAATTGTCACCTTGTTAGAGGATTCACAAAATGGTTGTTAGACCAACTCTGTTAAGAGATTTCGGTATCACTGCTACAATGGTTAGAAAGAAACAATGAAGTGATCTGAATTAATACAACTTATCTTTGCTGATACAGATCTCTGTTCTGCACCAATAGATCCTCACTAATCACATTTATCTTTGCAGCACCTCAAGGATACTTCTAATCCTTCATCAGAATTTGCATAATCCTTCTCTGATATGCTTCTTCATATTTTCACACACACTTCTCCACTCTGACACTTTTGAATTCGCAACTTGATCTTTCATATATACCTTTCAAGTTATCAAGTCGGCCCAATTACAAGTTACAATTAATATTACATTGGTCGGCTGCATATACAAGTTTCAATTAATAAATATTACTTTGGTCGGCTGCATAAACATTTCACTGATGCTCGGTGAACACTGTTGATTCTACGAAAATCCTTCGGTAACCGACTGAACTCGGTAAGAACTGCGAACTTGGTAAGGACTAACTTTCCTTCACATATTCTTTGATGACCGACTGAACTTGGTAAAGACTAAATTATTTTGTTGACCGAGTGAGCCCGGTAGTAACTAACTTCTCGATATAGTATTCTGGAGTGCTCGGTAGACTCTGTAAATAGCTTCTCTTACCGACTGAGCTCGGTAGACTTTGTCTAATGACTGATATGACATTCTTAACTCGGTAGACTCTGTCTAATGACTGATATGACATTCTTAACTTGGTAGACTATGTCTAATGACTGATATGACATTTGTGTAACATCAAGGACAATACACAATTAAACAATTGTTTCCAACAAAAATATCTAGCTGGCAAGAGCTAAAGATAGACTTAACTGGTTGTTTTCATTGTTTTATTTGACAAGAGTTAAGTGATTAATTTAAAAAAGATTTATACAGTTGGCAAGAAGATAACTATGAGATAAATCATGAGTTATGCTTTAAATCAGATTGGCTGGATTGTTTTTCACGCCATGAATCAAGAATCAAGAAATAATGAATATCATGTCTATATAAGATAAAAGCTTAACTCATTTTTGATATACAAAACCAAGGGGAGTGAATAAAAAGAAGATTCTAAAGAGAAACTGATGAAGGATAACTTCATGTAGTACTGAGCAATCAAGCTGAAGAAAGAGCTAAGGAATTCTGCAGACACTGACAAACAATGAGCACAACATCACAAACCAGAAAATGTGGAGCACAAAGAATTGAATTGATATATTGATCAGAGAGGTAATGTACTTAAATATATTTGAAAATCTACAATTCAAGTTGTATTAGAAATAGGTAATTTTGTTTCAATTTAACCATTGAAGTATCGAGTCTCTTAATAGATCAGGACTTAACAGTCTTATATATATTGAGGTACATCCCAAGGAGTGCCAAAAAGGTTGATTCATGAAAGTAGCATTAGATTTTCCCAAAGCCTATTGACAGTCTAAGAAAGAGGTTGATTCAAGGATGGTAGCAAACTGATTTTCCTGATACTAAGTGACAACCTATATGTATAAAATCCTCTAACAAGGTCACACCTAACAGTATTTTTGTAACCTTTAACAGGGTTGGCTCTTAACAAGGCTCACTTCAGAAGAGTGAAAATTTGGGGTACCGGTCCCATTAGTTTTTCCCTTAACAGGCTTTTGACGTTAAAATCCAAGTGTTATGTGTGTATGGTTTATTACTTTTTTGTTTTACATTTCACATATGCATTTCAGGATATATCAGTATACTCTTCTTATTTACCGTATGTCAGTAAATATTTATACTGCATATTGGTAATCAAAGAGAATAAGGACAGACAAGGAAAACTGACAGACAGTCAATCATTATAAGTATTTCATGGCATGCATCTTGTAGGGAATTAATAATCTGAGGTTTATTTGATTGGTGGTTAGTGATTAAAGGATACATTTTTGAGGTCACTGATTCACCCCCCCTCTCAGTTATTACTAACACCCACAAGTCAATCACCTTTATGACTTCCCTTATCGAATAACTTTTTCTTTGCCAATGCTTGATTCTGATTACTCGATAACCCGTATTGTAAAAAATTTAGGGATTCACACTTTTTATTTGTCAACTCCTTACTTCAACGATTAACATTCTGCATTTACTTCTTTTCAGAGAAGTTACTTTCTTCATTTGATGAACTTTTGAATTACTAGAAGTGTCTTTTTTTTACAGAAGCTTGAACAATCAACATTGACCAAGTAGGATGCCACATAGATGAATTTCCACACTATTTATCACAGATAAATTGAGCCTTTACCAAGTGTTACAACACATCTAAACTTTATGTCACCATGAAGAATGATTGTCCTCTAGTTTATTTGAGCTAGTACTCGAAGTATACTCCAAATCATGAAAGGTATTGATTTCTAGTAGTTTCCTTCCATACAAATGATATAAATAAAAATTAAATTCTTAACATTCTTCTAGTCAACCTGAGATTTAACAAATATGCAAGGCTTTAAAACATAAAATATGAAAATTCTATTTAGTAAAAACAAGCCCTATCAAATCCTTTATATGTCAAGCTATTGGATGTGTCATCATCGAAAATACCCTTTTATAAACAATCCTTTGACGAAACCTTCCTTAGATGTCTTGATTTAGAAGAGGAATGATTTTCTTTACATGAGGTACATGATGGTATATTTAGAGGTCATTAAAATGGTCTAAGTCTAGCGATGAAATTGATAAGAGTTGGATACTATTAGCCCACCATGGAAAAATATTCTTAGGATTTTGCAAAGAAATGTTAAAAATGCAACATGCATGGAGACATGATTCATGCTTTAGTACATGAAATCTAACTATTTATCTCACTATGGCCCTTTTCTCAAAGAGTTACTTGACCTCATAGGGAATATTCATCCTACTTCTTCTAATGGACACTAGTATATAATTACTACTACTGGATATTTAATCAAATACATTGAGGTCATCCCTATGACATATATCATTGGTAAAAGATATTCAAAATTTATCTTGAATTATATCATATGTTTCTATGGCCATTTAGCTATCACAACTGATTATCGTAGCCCATTCTTAAATAAGGACATTGGTGAGCTTTGTGATTGATTCAACATACAACATAGGTGTTCTACCATCTATTATCCATAATGCAATGACCAAGAGTAGACATTCAATACGACGGCTATTAGGGTAGTGAAAAATATTGTCAATGATGTTGGCTAAGATTGGCATATGTAGTTAAATCTAGCTCTATGGGAATACCAAACTAGCATTCACACTCCCACTGGTGCAACCCCCTATTCCCTATTCTATAGTGTTGAGGCCATATTACTGGTTGAAGTGAAGATCCCATCATTAAGAGTATCCTTGTACAATTTTAGTGATGATGAAGATTACATAGTATCTAGACTCTATGAGATAAAGATGCTAAATGAATGGTGACAAGTCACCTCAGTCCATTTTCAACATTATTAAAATTTTCTTGAAATAGTTACATTAATTAAGTTAGAGGTCACCATTTTTAAGTTAGAGACTTGGCCCTAAAAATGTAACCTAAAAATCAGCAACAAAGAGAAAAGAAGTGTAAATTTGAGCCAAATTAGATAGGTCCATATTTAGTTACTGCAACATATGTGACCAGGGTTCATCATCTTGCAACACCAGAGGGAATACCCTTTTTTGATCTAGTGAACAACCTGCACCAGCAAAAGTATTACACTTGATCCAAAAAGTATCAAAAAAGAAAAAGAAAAATTGAAAAAAGATCCTTAAAAAAAAGAACCGAAATAATGAAAATATAGAAAAATATGTGCCATGATGAAAACCTATAAAATAGACACTTTTGGCAAGTTCTATGGTGAAAACCTTGCAAACAACTACCACACATAGCAAGTTGTTGCCCCATTATCTATCATTACTTGGTTTGGTCCTGTACCATCCTTAAAAGTTAGCACTCATAAATTTGATGTCTTTTAGGACCTACTAGACCCCACTTTAGTGATTCCTAGATCTAGAGATCTTTATGCTTCATTTCCCACATCTTTCATGTTCTTTCTTTGCGACTTTTCACATAGTCGAAGTCCCAGATTTACTTTGAAATTAGCCCCTTTGAGAATAGGCCAACCTAATTCGGTCTTTCTGGATAGGTTCAACCCAATTTGGCCCTCATATTGGGGGTTTGTTTTAAGAGGGATCTGTGGCCAATGTAGGGGTTTTTTATTTCCTGATCTCAGTGTGGTCGGCCTGACATTTCTTATTCCAAAACTAAATATAAAAGGTGTTCTTTGTCTCTCATTTTTACATCCACTATTATCCATAACCATCCATTATTATGATCTATAATCTATATGAAATCAATTCTTTATGCAAGC
Source organism: Thuja plicata (assembly GCA_018584345.1). NCBI lineage: Eukaryota > Viridiplantae > Streptophyta > Pinopsida > Cupressales > Cupressaceae > Thuja > Thuja plicata. The sequence goes on from MU227288.1 coordinate 2,252,945, forward strand.
TATCCATATGAAAATATATTTCAAGTGGTAGAATTCAATTTGTGTAATTGAAGTGGTAGATTCATGATTGGATGGAAAACATCCCATTGAAGATCTCCAAGTCTTCTTCAAGTCAAACAAAGGCAATGTTATCTCCTTGATCCAAGTTTCTCTCCCATGGTTGCCTAGTGGAGGATTATTCAAACAAGCGAGAAGATTTATTCCTCTTCTCCATCCATAATTTCAAGCATATATTAATTGAAGATCTAGGATTTGCAAGTGTAGATCCATTGAATTTGTGAAGGCATCCTTGATTCTGTAACATCTTTCAAGAATACAAGAATCCTTGTGGATTTGACTGATTTCTTCATCCATCCATGAGGATTTTACTAGACACCTAAAAATGGTTCGAGCCTACTAGCGTATGTGTTTTAACATTGATTACATCACAATTGGAATGTTGTTTTGTGACCTAATTATTCCTCTATGTCACACATATGTTCTTTATTGTATAGCGATATTGTGTCTTTCATCAATTATTGAATATTGCAAAATTATTCAATTATTTACTAACAATTCTACTTTCTCTATCAAATCGATCATTTTCTAAATCATTTCCAAACCTTCCTAAACTGATCCTATTCGATCCTAAACCATTCCAAACCTTCCTAAACCAATCCTATTCGATCCTAAACCATTCCAAACCTTCCTAAATTAGTTCAAATCTATCCTATTATATTCCTGATCATTTGCAAAATTGTTTGGACTCATTTCTAACCATTATGAGGCATTGTCCAAGATCACTGATGCCTAATCAACCCAATTTCAAACCAATCGATCAAACCCTAATTTTAATCCAATCAATATTATCATCATTTCAGGAGCATTTTCCAAGATCATCGATGCTTCATATCCTTTCAATCAACCATTTGATAACACTATCAAAGATCATCGGTGTTATTGCTATCAATATCAATTTCAATTCAATAGTGTTGTTCATTATTGTCAATACTATTTCTGATCATCATTTTGGGAACATCAAAGATCATCGATGTTTCCCCATTTCAATTTCAATCTTACGACGCCATCAAAGTTCATTGGCACTTTTCAATCATTTCCAATCATCATTGTTCGGGCGCATTGTCAAAGGTCATCGATGCCTCATGATTTCCTAAACTATTCTGGAACCCTTGGAATTATACCTAATTATTATCAACATTATCAAAATTCTTCCAATTCGACATCAACACCTTTGATTTGACCTATTCTCTACTAATTTCTCCCTTTGGATGAATAACCCATAATTTATCCTAAGTCCTAATTGAATTAATAAATAAACTTTATTTATTCCCTATTTTCCCCAAGTCTCCAATAATTAATTAATTAGCTAATTTCAATTTATGAAATTTCTTATACTTTCATAAATCTAATTTGATTTTGAGGAATATTTGAGAATATGGGATTATTGATTTGATTAATGATTCATAATCTCACCTACATATCATATCCATTAAATAAGGATTCTCATCCCTATTAAGGTGCTTCACAAATATTCTCAAATATTTGCAATATCTCCTCAATATCTCTCCCCCATTTCATGCTTTCAAAAATCCTACCAACCAAAATCTTGGTTGGTGCATTTATTTTATGCAATCTCACCTAAATGTGTCTCATTTTCTATAAATTGAGGACATTTCTCTCATTCAAGGTTAGACCACTATCTTCTAGTATTCTCATTTGAAAATTCTATGCTTTCAAGAGTCTTTGTGCAATCTTGTTATTGTTAAAGAGCCAACATTAATCTGATTATGGAGAAGAAAGAAGGACATGTGAGCTTCATCTCAAGGGGGTTCTTAGAGTTTTATGCTTTATGTTTGTGAATCCTTATTTTAGATGGCTTTCATGATAGATTAGATAGGTTAGCATGTTATTTAGAGTTTGTGGTACCCTAGATATGCTAAATAGGCCTTTTTATATTCTTACATTTGGTGAACCCGACATGAACAACCTTACTGATTAACTTTTTTGTGTTTTTGTGTCCTTTTCAGGTGCTGGAAGAGAGCTGTGTAGGTGATCATAGAAGTTGCATAGGTGGTCATTGTACCTACGCAGGTGGTCATAGAAGGTATGTAGGTGGTACCCAGACCTGAGTAGGTGGCTACTTAGCTGCGCAGTTTGTCACACAGGATGCTCTTTTAGGGTTTATGGTTATTTCTCGAGGGTTTAGGAAGCCATTCTACATTTAGGGCTTCCTCTATTTTTTTTTTGTTTTCATGTCAAAATGAACCCTAATCTATCCCAATGAACCCTAAGTATGGTAAATGAACCCTAATAAGGAAAATGAACCTCACATTTTCATTTTCAAAAGCTTAAAATGAACATGAAAATTTATATTTGGGTTCCTAAAATGAATCTAATCTAGTCTAGGGTTGCATGCTATCAAACTTATTCAAACTTTAAGAAACTTTCAAACTAGCGTAACTAGGGGTGGAAAGGAAGTGTTTCATGCAAAATCAAGTTATTCAAGTTGTCAATGGACTTAAAATGAACATGCAAACCTAATTTTGGGACTTAAAATGAACTCTAGCATAGTTTAGGATCCAGTGCAGTTTTGAGTCTTCAAGGTGGTCCTAGACTATTTCTATGCACATGCAAGGTAGTTAGGGTTCCAATTTCATTTCAAACCTTTACAAGTCAACTTATATATCATGGTTAATGAATCCTAGATATGTTTATGATGTTTTTGCATGTTTATATGTTGAGAAAAGTTCTATTTTTACAAGTTTTGAGCCATTTTTAGACTTCTGATCAGTTGCTGCGCAACTGGTCACTGTTCCTATGTAGGTGGTCAGAAGCTACATAGGTGGGAACTTGTTCCTATGCAGGTGGTTTCTATGAAGCTACATAGGTGGTCACTATTCCTGCATAGGTGGTAAGAATGATGTTTTTCAATGCTTTTTTTGGGTTTATGCATTCCTATGCCTGTTTCTGCACTTAGATTACTTGATTTTGGTGTTACTAATGAGTTTGTGCAGCGTTATGGAAATTGTGGGATGAAGAAAAAATCCTAAAACTACTAATGGTTTCAAATGCAGGACATTTTGTAGAAGACATTGTGCTTTCCCAAACTCTTGTGTTTTCTTTTTGTAGTTAGAAAACACTTCACTTAGGTGCTTGAAATGAACCTTTTTCTTTCATGTGTCTAATGTGTTTTCTAGATTGTAAAACCCTAAAAATGAAATGAACGTATCCTCTCCCCTCACCTTCGTGGATCTTGGGTGTAAGATAAACTCATATCATTCTTATAGAATGGCTACCTCCCAAGTGCTTTAGTAGAGCTAGTGAGAGTGGATGCCCAACTGGTGATAGGCTAAAGCCAAGCCCATCCAATTGGGATATAAATATGTCATTATGATTAATCTCTCAATGGATGGGTGTTGAATTCATTATACTAGGAATAAGATCTCCCTCAGTACCCTTGTGGTGCGTTAAAACCTACAGAACGTAACTTTTGTAGGCTTGGAGGCCTCCATAATGGAGATAATACGCCACATGTATAATCACCCAAATGGATACCCTTATTAAACACAATGTTTTAGTAGCCAAAAACCTTCTATCTATTGGTGCGGAAGGTTGTAGACCAACTAAGATGCCCCAAACTTTTGCAGCTATTAGTGGAGACAACAATACCTTGGGAAGTGATTTCCCTTGGGAGTTGAAGCTTGGAGTGCCTGAGAAGTGAGTGCACATGTAAGGAGGAGCCTATGCCTCCAAGATTCTAGGTTTTCTGCTATTAGAAAGCAGAGATGAACTTTGGTTCAATTGGGGATTCAACAGATATTGTCCTTGCCAGCCTTAGGAAATGGTGTGTTTGTTCATTTTACAATAGCCATTATGAATGATGTGTCTTATGTGGGTGTTCAAACCTTAATAAAAATGATAACATCTCAAAACACACTCCTCTGAAAACACTTTTTCCAAATCAAATTTTCAAAACAATCAAATGGGTCACAACAATACCTTGTCTTTGAGTGAACATATGGAACCTTGAATCTTTCACTTGGAACCTTTTGGCATGCTTGATAACCTTCATATTACATATTCATGACCTAAATTTACTTGTATTTTGCATATCAAAAACCCCTTGCATTATAGTTCTCATTCTCAATCCTCATTATAGTTCCTTTTTCATGTGTTCTAATCATATCCTTATTGCTTACATAGTACATTCCTAGATCCTCCTTAAAAACTTTGCAAACAATCCTAGGAAGTATCCAAATCATGGAACCTGTCTTTATGATGTTGAAAATAGGATCTTGACTTGATCCCCCTTTTGCCAAATTTCAAACCCCATTATCAATTTGGTCTCATTCCACCTTGTCATGATGGATTTGAACTAAGCCTTTTTTGATCAAACTTGTCCTTTGATCCAAAAATCCAATCCTTTCAAGTCAAGATCCTTATTCAACTTCATAAGGTTATGCTCCTAGATTTGTCTCCTTTCAAAAGATTAATTGTTAAAGTCTAAAAATCCAAAAACACAGTTGCAAAATCCTTAGCTTGCATTTACACAATCCTTAGATTTAATTTGCATAAGTTTCTTGCATTTTCCCAAAGTTGCATTTAAAACTTGCATTCCCAAAATTTCAGAAATTCCAAGAAAATCTTGCATTTGCATATAGAAATCATGCCAGTTTTTACAAGGTCTCAAGCATCCAAGGGGAAACAAGATCCTCCTTTACCAGTGTCTACACAACAACCAGAATCACAATTACCCTTTGATCCAAGACAAGTTACTTCTTATCACGATCAAACTGGCCTAGTCAACATGTAACAATTGGAAGGAGTGCATCAAACCTTTAATGACCCAAGACACGTTACCTTCCCTCAAGCACCTACTTCAAGCAATGACCTATGCAATGAGGGGTATCCATCTAATTCTTCCCCAAAATTTGGCACTATTCAGTGTGGACCTCCCCCAAAATTTGACCCAATCTTTGTACCTATACCACCTGGCCAAGGTAGTATTCCTCCTACACCTGAGGAGGAATGCCAACGATTTTCTCAAATCAATCAAGTTCAACCTAATCATTTGCAATAGCAACCTATACCGAACATGGATTATGGATCTTATCAACCTCCTCCACCACCACCATATAATCAAGATCAAGGCAATGCCTCAAGTCCCTCTTCAGATTCTGGTGACACACATGGGACATTTGCCTCCTTCAAAGATTTACCTACAGAGGAAATTGATGAGGTCATTAAGAACAACAAAATTTAGCAAACATTAACATACCTTATGACTTGAGATCCATGATGGTATATCAAAGCAATTTGGAAGACAAATCCTAAAATACTTTTAGAATATCAAACTCCCCCACCATCTAGTTTGGAAGAGAACCAAGCCCTAATGGTGCGGGATAGGGAAAAGAAAGAACAACCATTTGATGAGTCAGCTATGGAGCTAACACAAAAATGATAGTGAAATGATTTAACTGTCAATATTCCTCCAAGGGAAAAATATATACCATTGGATAATCCTTGGTTTGAAGAAGAAGCACTCCCTCCTCTCGAGACGACATATGCTACACAAATCCCTAAGAAAGGTCCTAAAAGAACATGGAGGATTGATTTAAAGAATCGCTTACCAAAAGGATCAAATGAGACATTCACATTTCCTTGGGGCATGCCAGATGTACCCCCTTTTTAGGAAACACAACCAAATGGTCCTCCTTTGGTAGAACATACAACATTTCTTGGAAGCACCTCAAATGCAACAACGTCCCAAGGAACATTTAATGAAAAACCATGGGTACCCACTTTTGATGTATCTAAAATGACTGCTGCGACTATACCAAATCCATTGCAAGATCAAAATAAAAAGATCCTTGTGGATATTACACCAATTCCACCTAAGGTGACACAACCAGCACTACAAGTGCAACAAGCCCAAGTGGCTCAACAAGTAGCACCTATAGATGTAGTGCAACCAGTGCAACCCCAATTTGCAGCCCAATTTAACATGATGTCTCAGGGACAACCAGAAAAATGTAAGACTGCAAATATTGATGGCATACTTGGACCACTTGGATTCCAACAAGCTAATAACATGCAACAACTGACAATGCCGATGGGTCAAGAATCTCATCCTACTATACAAGATGTGCAAGGTTCAAAGGTGCAACAAGTGCACCCACAACAACAACATACCCAACAATATGTACAACAACAGAAACATGCTCTCCAAGAATATGTACAACAATAGCATCATGCTTTACAACAATAGTATATACAACAACAACATGCTTTACAGCAATAGTACGCTCAGCAACAAAGATGACAACATTTTCAACAACAACCACAACAACATGTTCAGTAATCATATGGTCAGCAATAACAACCACTTATCGCACACCAACAAAATTTGTCACAACAAAAATAACATGGGTTGCAAATCCAACAACAACAATATGCACCCTAATATCAACAACAAATTTCCCAACCATATTATATGACACAAGGTCAACAATACAATCCTCCACCAATAAATCAACAACATGTGGAAGATCACTAGCAACATGCCTGACAACATGTGGCATCAGTCCATGACATATCATCTGAATCATCTGACTCAGAATGGGCCTCAGAATATAGTTGACATTCAAGGACTTCTAGAGGTTCACATCATTATAATAAACATAAAAAGGCAGTGAAGCCTTCACAGAGAGAAGGCTGGAAAATTTGAACCAAATTGGGACGGCCCATACATAGTCACAACATCATATGGGTCTGGAGTGTATCATCTTGCAACCCCAGAGGGAGAACCATTGCCAGAGGCACTAAACATCATGCACCTCCATAAGTATTATGCATAATTTCTGAAAAAAGTAGCAAAAATTTTCAAAAAGTTCTTGGAAAAAGTAAAAAAAAATTGAAAAAGTTTCTGAGAAAATATCAAAAAAATCAAAAAGAGAAAAAAGAAAAAAAATCAAAATAGCAAAAATGGTTGTCTTGATGAAAACCTAGAAAATAGGCATCTTAGCACGCAAAAATAGAAATCAAGAGAAAAATCCCCTCCAATAGTGAAAACTTGGCAAATAGGCACTTTGGGCAAGTACTGTGGTGAAAACCTGGCAAACAGGCGCCACACGTAGCAAGTCATTGCTCCATTGTCTATCATGGTTCCACCTGATCTCTTGATGTACTTTCCTAATCACATCTTTCAGTTTGTATTGACCCTAGTGCCCCTTTATGGCCTATAACTAGTTAATCTTCTTTGTCTTCTCCTTGGTATACCTAGTCTATCTGTCCTTTTGGCCTCTGTATATAGCCTCTTTGTTGTAGGGGTATATTCATGGCACTGAGTGTCTTTGAATTTGAGTTTGAACTGGGGGCAAGACCTTGAATGTGGTTTACCCATGAGATTCCTTGAATATCTGATTATGGAGATAACACATTGTAAATACCTTAATGACCTGAAAAAATCCTAAAAAATCCAAATATGGAAAAATTCCAAAAACATCAAATAATGTCCTGAAAAAACTTCTAAAAAAATCAAATAATATCTTGAAAAAATTGCTAAAAATTCAAATATGATCCTGAAAATAGACCAGAAAAAATCCAAATATATCAAATATCCTAAAAATTTCAAAATATTTTAAAAAAACTGCAATAAATTTGTACATACTTGTCTTCTTTTTGCGAATTGAACATCATGTTTGTTGACTTTAGTGGCAGAATCATCAATTTGTGCTTAACACAATCATATGTAATCTGAATCATTGTGACCCAGCATTCAATCTGATTGGACCATTCAAATCTTTCAACCTTTGCTATCAATCAATCTGTCCAAGCTATCAATCAATTCTCAAATCAAATCAATTTGCAACTCTCAGCTATCAATCAATGAACATTTAATGCAATTAACGAAAGATCAGAATGGCTATTGGCTCACATTATTTCATGAGTATTTTTTATTTTCTTTTTTGATCATGTTCCTATGCTACTCGATGATATTATCTGAACTTATGAGAGTAGTCGAGATGGTTCATGACCATTTCATTGACTCTTTATCTTTTTTTCGCTTGTTTGATGATCTCATGAAATTTTGGGGCATGTCTGCTACATGCTTTCAGGATAGAGAAGATCATCCTCTATTTGCATCGTGTTTGTTTATGCAAAAAGGATGACTTTTGCACTCTAGCTTTTTGTGCCATGATGCATCGCATCTACTTTTGCAATATCAAAATAAGCTCTTATAAAAAAATTGCACTTTTGAAAGCCAACATCTTTCTACTAACAGTTCTTCATCTAATTCTTCTTTCTGCTAACAATTCTTCAGTCAGTTCTTGCAGTTGCCTTGGTCTAGTACCCTAGTACATCAAAAATAAGTGTATCCTGCATACATCCATTCATCAAATGGAAAATAATAAAAAACATGTACATTTTGCATTCATTCATTTTATACATGAGCATAATTTCAAACATACATTTTTGCATTCATACATTTTGAAAAATCCAAAGACAAACAATTATTGCATCCATAACATATATTATGGCGTAAACAAAGGAAATACATGGCAATATATCAACATCACCATATAATAGGAAAGAAAAGCATATACATAAGCCTCCATCCTATGCATCATAAAATAGCTACATATCATATATTAATGTCTCAAAAAAGTATCAGAGTACAACAATCAAGGTGTCTATATACACTGAGGCCCGCAGGCTCATAACATATCACATGTCTATCAAAAATTGCCCCTCTGCTAGAGAGACATCTTGTCAACCCCTGCTCTCTCTTTCCTCCTGATCCCTATACTATCGAGAAAATGAGGCTCCCCCTATGTGCTTCCCTATCTACCCCAATCTAGGTGGCCCCCTCAGTCTGAGCTCCCCCGCACTACACTGTGTCCTACGGGAGTGTGATCTGCTAGATGACGCTCTATAACTTGGTGCCCATTGATCCCATGGAACATCTCACTTGTACGCATCTTTCCAGTACCTCTTCTCATCTTAGGCATCCCCTAGCATCCCTACAATATCATGCACAACTACATCTCTGATAGAACTGATAAAATGGTGTGCCTCCTCCTGCGCACTCTGTGCTCTGGCAATAGCTACATCCCTCTCTACTCTCAACCTGTCCATCTATGCTGTGAGCATTGATCGCTCTGCCATCCATGATGCACGATCTGTATCCCATGCAGCTCTATCTGTATCCCTCTCTAGAGTCAATCTGTCTATCTAGCTTGTAATCTCTATGATGCGCTATCATTGCTCCTCCAACTTGTCATCAGGACCCTGTGGTGGCTCATCCCTGTCCTCATCTATTTGCATCAGCATATCACTGAAATCCCTATCATTATCATCATCATCCTCCTCATTTGAACCCTCATCCTCATCATCATTATCATCATCATTTGAATCCTCCTCCCCATCCCCATCCTCATCCTCTTTATCCTCCTCATCATCTGCCTCCTCGGTGCTCTCATCTCTGGGCACTCGCAATCTCAGTATCGCTACATGAGGATCTGCTAGAGGAATCAACCTATGCTAAGAAAACCACCTATCATATGCATCAGTGGTCCCTACATATACCATATCTGCATCTTCTCCCCATAGCCTAGGTTGTAACTATGTGAATTCTATGTAGGCCACCTAAGGCCTAAGTGCTGCACCTCATATCCTGGCCTCGACCCTTGATCTAGTAAACACCACTGACCCTGTCGGCACTCCCTGTACCTCTCTAAACTATCATCTGACTCGCTCTGGGAGCTACATCTCAATCACTGTATGACCCATCACAAACCTCCCGATGAGGTACCTCTCCTATCTGCAGTAAAGAAGGTGATCTGCATCATCATCCCATCCAGGGAAATTTCTATAGGGACTCCAAGTGAAATCTCTCAGCACATCTATCTCATGTTGAAAGTGCAATGTGTATCGTAATGGGCCCTGTGCAAGCGCCCCTCAGTAGTAATATACATATGGAAAATCTTGTAAAACCACTCTATGATAAATAGGCTAGAATACCTCTATGTGCTCATAGGCCCACACCTATAACAATATGATCCTAGTATTGATAGATAATCTTCCTTGATACGCCAACTGATGGAGCTGGTAATATGTCATAGCCAACATGCATGGACCCTATGCAAATAGTGTGCCCTACATAATCATCTACTCGAGTACACTCCCCCAATCGATAGGGAATCTGTGCCCTCATCTATCTGGTACCAAGAGACATGCAATGACTCCATAGATAACTGCAATCAGACTATCATGCTGTTTAGCCAAGGTCTCCCATCGTATCTCATAGTCCCGTATGTCCAAATCATCATCATCACTCTCAAACAGTTGATGAAATGCTTCCCTCCTTGTAGTGGGATCGTACTCATCCAACTCGTCATGAATCAGAATCTTGAGGATGCACCATACATCCTCTAGAGTAATTTTCACCTCCCATGTGAGAAGGTAGAAGTAACTGGTCTCCGAGTGCCATCGCTCGACTAGCATTGTGATCAACCCCTGATTTTCCCTAATCTCAGGCATGTATGTAACTTAATATAATCCTAGTGAGGCAAGAATTTGTCTCTCTTGGCTACTCAACTGGTGGTATATGTCCAAGCATGTTGGTCTGCTCTCTCAAGTATATGGAACTGGCAGCTCCTCTTGCAATCACCATGCGCATTCGGTCAACTTTCTATACTTTTTGTTTCTTGTTGACTGACCTAGGACTTGTTTTGACCTAGTTTGACCTAATTTTTCCCTTGTCCTAGGGTTTTAACTAGTTTAGGGAAGTTTAGGGAAGTTCCAAAACCCCTAGACCTTGTTTTGAGGCCTATTTGACCAACTGCACAGGTTCTCTTACCACCTGCATAGAAAGGCCTCCAACCTGCACTACTTGCACAGGTGGTCATCCCACCTGTAGTACCTATGTAGGTGGGCATGTGTCCTGTGTAGGTGGGCATGTCACCTATGCAGGTGGCACATGTGGACACCCTCTAGACCATGTTTGACCCTAGAACTTACCTAGAAATGTGTGCAAACTTGCAAAACACTAAGAGGAGTAGATGTACTCACCTCGGGTCCTGATTCAGCCAGCCATCGGAAGCTACAAACCTGTTCCTCTTGTTGAATCTTTGCTAGCACTCGATCCATCTTCCTCACTCCAGAGCTCAATTCTACCAAATGAGAGGGTGAAAATGAGCTCCAAAACCCCTTTCAAGCCCATTTATAGTCTCTTGCTTGCCTAGATGGATGTGAAACCCTTTCTTTTTGTATTGGTCGCAATGCTTTTGACCCTCTGAGCCTCATATCTTTTGCATTTGACCTCCAATTTTTGATCTGATCGTTGCTGTGGATCCGTCTCAACATTGTCAACAAATCGATCTATCACTTGCATTTTTTGGATGATTTCTTGAGGAGGCACCTATGTATCCCATTATCACTAGGACATATTTTAATTTTTTTTTCTTTAGCATTCTTTGACACAATGCTAATAATCACATTATATCAAAGAGGGACAAAATGTAGACACCTAAAAATGGTTCGAGCCTGCTAGTCTACGTATTTTAACATTGATTGTATCACAATCAGAATGTTATTTTCTGACCTAATTATTCCTCTATGTCATGCATATGATCTTTATTGTATAGCGACATTGTGTCTTTCATCAATGATTGAATATTGCAAAACCGTTCAATTATTTAATAATAATTTTACTTTCTCTATCAAATTGATCATTTCCAAACCTTCCTAAACCGATCCTATTCAATCCTAAACCATTCAAAACCTCCCTAAATTGATCCTATTCAATCCTAAACCATTCCAAACCTTCCTAAATCAGTTCAAATCTATCCTATTCTATTCCTAATTATATGCAGAATTGTCTGGACTCATTTTTGACCATTCTGGAGCATTGTCCAAGATCACTGATGCCTAATCAACCCAATTTCAAACCAATAGATCAAACCCTAATTTCAATCCAATCAATCTTATCATCATTTTAGGAGCATTTTCCAAGATCATCGATGCTTCGTATCCTTTCAATCAACCATTTGATAACACTGTCAAAGATCATCGGTTTTATCGCTATCAATCTATCAATTTCAATTAAATAACGTTGTTCATTATTGTCAATACTATTTCTGATCATCATTCTGAGAACATTGTCAAATATCATCGATGTTTCCCCATTTCAATTTCAATATTACGATGCCATCATAGCTCATTGGTGCTTTTCAATCATTTCCAATCATCATTGTCCAGGCGCATTGTCAAAGATCATCGATGCCTTGTGATTTCCTAAACTATTCTGGAACCCTTGAAATTAACCCTTATTCTTATCAACATTATCAAAATTCTTCCAATTCAACATCAACACCTTCAATTTGACCTATTCTCTGCTAATTCCCCCCTTTGGATGAATAACCCATAATTTATCCTAAGTCCTAATTGAATAAATAAACAAACTTTATTTATTCCCTATTTTCCCTAAGTCTCCAATAATTAATTAGCTAATTTCAATTTATGAAATTTCTTATAATTTCATAAATCTAATTTGATTTTGAGGAATATTTGAGAATATGGGAGTATTGATTTGATTAATGATTCATAATCTCACCTACATATCATATCCATTCAATAAGGATTCTCATCCCTATTAAGAAGCTTCACAAATATTGTCCAATATTTGCAATATCTCCTCAATATCTCTCCCCCATTTCATGCTTCCAAACATCCTACCAACCCAAATCTTTGTTGGTGCATTGATTTTATGCAGTCTCACCTAATTGTGTCTCATTTTCTATAAATTGAGGACATTTCTCTCATTCAAGGTTAGACAACTATCTTTTAGTATTCTCATTTGCAAATTCTATGTTTTCAAGAGTCTTTGTGCAATCTTGTTATTGTAAAAGAGCCAACATTAATCTGATTATGGAGAAGAAAGAAGGGCATGGGAGCTTCATCTAAAGGGGGTTCTTAGAGTTTTATGCTTTATTTTTGTGAATCCCTATTTTAGATGGCTTTCATGATAGATTAGTTAGGTTAGCATGTTATTTAGGGTTTGTGGTCCCCTAGATATGCTAAATAGGCCTTTTTCTACTCTTACATTTACATGCAAGATAAATCTAACATTTATCTTGTTTATGTAGTTTCCTTATTTCATTTCAAGGTTAATTCCTATACAGGGGATTGACCAAGGAAATCCCATTTCCATCAAACTATTTCCCCTTTCTCTTGTGTGCAGGAATAAGTTTTTTAGGTTTTAGATACATAATTTAAGAGTTTCAAGGTCTGTGACTCATCTTCTATAGATTTCATTAGTTTCTAAGTTTGTAGGACAAGCTTGAAATTTTTTGACTAGGCCGGCTTGAATTAGCATTGTTCTTTGGATGTACAAATTTCATAGCCAGAAAATAATGGTCTCAAAGTTCCAGATTCAGACTAGTTCCTGATTCTGTCAATTTTGTGAAAATCATTTCTAGATTCAAATTTTGTTCCTGCTCTCCTAGATTTATAGGTGAATTCATTCTTCTCCTTTTCATCTTTCATTTCCTTTACTACATAAAATATGATATCATATCCTATTAGTAATCATTTAATTATTATAGTTTGCATTCCTTGCATAATCTTGCATATCAATTTACATATCATATACAATTAACAATAAAGGAATTCATCTCCATATTCGATCTTAAAATAAAGACCTAGAATTAGCATTCCTTCATCATTTTGGAATTTTCTATTCTGATTTTTGTTTGAGGATTAAGTATTTGTAGTTTTTCCTAATGTAACGTAGAATAACCTCCCTTACATATCCACAAAAAGAAACCTAGATGTGGTAATTAATTTATAAGCACTTAGATTTGGTTCACCATTTCTTCTGTTTCATTTTGGTGAATGAAACATTGTTCATTCCCATTCTGATTTCAGTGTTATATTATGCTTCTTTGAATTTAGATCTACTTTGTATTCATTTTCATTATATTTCCTTTAGATCTACTTTGTATGCATTACATATTTTTTCTATTATATGAACTCATATCTAGTTTAAATTTGATAGTTAATGTGATTGTTCTTTTTGCATATTTCTTCAAGATTAAAATTCATTCTTCTTTCTCTTCATTCCCTAGCTGATGGGATTCATCACTTTGACTCCAAACTATAGATTTACAATAAGAATAAGCCATAGACTTATGAGTTCCTCTAATCCTGACATCTCCTTCTTTGCTAGGAATCTAGATGAGACAAACATGAATCTTATTGACATTAATATTATCATAGAAAGAAATCTTCTCATTCTTCTCATGATGAATATGAAGCCTTAATAGTTCCTCCTTTCAAAGTCCAAAAATATTCCAAAGAATTTGAAATTTTTTTAAAATGATCAAGTCAAGACAACTCTAATCCTGATACTTTTATCATTGTAGAAGGCTTAAGGAAACTTATTCACAATAATGACCATCGTGTTGATGTCTTGCATAGAATTTCACATCTAATTATTAAAAATATAAAACATGTTAAGGATTGTGTTAAAGAGTTAGGTTTTATACCTCCTACTAAAAGTAATGAGACCTCTTTTCCTATCTCTACTTCTATTCCTAGGCTGTCTACTTACACTCCTATCTTGAAAAATTCATTTCAATCTTCTAATCCTACACACGTGTGTCTTCCTTATCTAATTTCTCCTTCTACCCCTTCAAGTGTTCCATTTATATACTTACCTTCTTCCATTCCTACCTATAATAGTGTTTATTTTTCATATTCTTCAGTTCTAACAATATTCCTAACATTTTTAATGGTTCTCCTCCTACCATTCTTTCTACTGATTCTGGTGTAGGAGCACCCATGTGTTGGTAAATAAATCCTTTGTTTTTAGTATGTAAAGCCCTTTGAGTAAATTTTTTTTTGGTTTTTCATAACTTCATGTTGACCATCATTGTGATTACAATAGGTATTAGGGTCTATTTGAGTCTTAAGCCCTTAGAAAGTTGCAATTAGGGGCTAAAAATTTGTAAAGCCTCCTGATTGGTTAATTAGGGATAATCATGTCAGTAGGGATTGAAATAGTTTATAACCATGTTTAAACTATGGTTATAGTCTATGATGAGATTTGGTGAGTGTTTGAACTCATTCTGTTGAAGATTGGAAAAGTTGCAAAAAGATGTAAAAGTTGTATTTTGCAACTTTTTCAACTTTTAAAAGTTCCTTGGACAACTTTGTCCAATTGTGCAGAAATGATGGAGAAGTGACCTAAGAAGAAAAAAATGAATGGTTCACCTATTTAAGACCTGACATGACCTAATTCCAAGGTTGGTCACCTATTGTATGGATTTTGATTTCTGAGAATTGAGGGAAGTCTTTTTTTGTGTGCAATTAGTTAGTTATTTAATTATAGTAGATCAAGAATGGATTGAATTATGAACTGAACCTCGTGCATGGATTAGGGTAGTTTTTTCTTGTTATTAGTTCTATTTTTTAGGTAATTTGTATTTCTTTCTTTATTTTTTTGCAAATAGTTATGTTTTACACTATCATTAGTTTAAATGAGGCAGTTTGTCACTAGAACATTTGGGACCATTTTTTGACGTCGATGTGTCACTATTCTGACACTGTCCCGTCGGCCTAGTGATAGAGACCAATGTTGCATTTTTGGTGTCAGAAACAATGATGACTGTACTATCTATCATTATTGTGATGGTACTAGCAGTTGCAATATGAGCTAGCTATGATGGTTACCATGTTATTGTTACATATTTTAGTTGTCACTATTACGACACGTAGGCATCGCATTTGATCTATCACTATTACAACACGTAGGTGTTGCATCCTAACTATCACTTTTTTTAGATGTCTGATGAATTTTATATACATGAAATGTCAAGCTGTAGACAATTTTTGATGGCTCAATTTCGTATGCATAGAAAATTTATTGCACGCCTGAAGAAAACAACATCTAGGTGTCGTAATACGAGCCAGCTATAATGTTTATTGTGTTGTCGTTACATTTTATCTGTCACTATTATGACACCTAGGTGTCACAGTTTTAGTGTCACAATTATGACAGATGTGGGACAAATTTTTTATACATACGATGTCAAGTCGTCGACAATTTTTGACGATTCGACGTCACATGTATTTTTTTAGTGTCACTTTAGGGTTTTTAAGAGTTTAGTGTCCTAGTGTTTCTATTTTTAGTAATTGTGGTTTTACTTATTTTGGAACCATAATTTCATGTGCTTTATTGGGATAATTTCATTAGCGATTGGCCAAATAAATGTAAAACAATTGGTATTACCAAATTAGCTCATCAAAAAACTAGAAGACTGTGACTGTCTAATAAGTACAAGTAGGATTCATGAAAATACGTCAAGTGCCTAAAATAAAATAATTAAATAAAATTTAGAAATAAGCATACCATTCATGGTTAGTGATTCAAAGCTTATTTTCCTCCCTGTTTCCAACCTCTGAGACATATCCAGAAAAGAATACAACATCTTTGTAAAATAATACATAATAGAACAAGGGTATTTGCAAAAGTAACCCAAAGAAGAGAGAAAATAATGAGATCAACATCCATACATTTTTGTACAAGAAATACAAAACAAATTTTCTTACATTTAGTGAATTGCCTTCCTCACTACCTTCACTTGAACCTTCACTACCACTGTCCCCACTGAAATTGGAAGTTATATTTAGATCACTAACATATAAGTTATAAACATAAGAAGGTAAGAAAATGGGAGTTGCCTAGAATAGAAACTGATTTATCTAAGCAGCATCCTACACCTTCCCACTAATTATTAAAGTTTAATAAGTTTATCAAATTTAGTAGCCTTGAATATCTACCTTTGTGAGAAGGCACCATTTACAGTAGTAGGTGCTTCTTTTCCACCCTCTCCTTTACTTGTAACTACTTTGATCTTTCCCAAAATTCCTTTTACCCTCTTCATTGAATTTTGTCCTTTACCTCCCAAGGACTTTGTCTCTGCATCTGTATTTTGTGCAACTAAATTCTGTCCACAGAAAGTAGATATCAACTTTCCATTCAAAACATTTCTTAAAATATTAAAACATTAACAACTGAGTGCTAAAAATTTGAGAGGTTAATCCAAACTCACAAGCAATTAATGTTAGTAATAACTGAGAGGGGGGGGGGAATGAATCAGCAGCCTCAAGAATTTATCCTTTAAACTTTAATCCACCAATTAATACTCCTCAGATTATTAAGTCCCTACAAGATGTATGCCTTGAAATTCTTGAAATAATTAACTCTCTGTCAGTTTACCTTGTCTATCCTTCTTCTCCTTGATTACCGATAAGAAGTAAAACTTATTTACCGATACTCAGTAAATATGAAGAGTATACCAATCAATCCAAAAATGCATATGTGAAATGTAAAACAATAAAGTAATAAACCATACACACATAACACAAGGATTTTAACATGGAAACCCTGTTAAGGGAAAAACCACTGGGACCAGTACCCCAAATTTTCACTCTTCTGAAGTGAGCCCTATTAGGAGCCAACCCTGTTAAAGGTTAAAAACACACGGTTAAGTGTGACCCTATTAGAGGAGTTTTATACATAGGTTGTCACTTAGTATTTGGCATCTACGCTACCATCCTTGAATCAGCCTCATGACTGTCAATAGGCTTTATGCTAATCTTACTACCATCCTTTAATTAGCCTCCTTCTTAGACTGTCAATAGGATTTAGGTAAGACTGATGCTACCATCATGAGTTAACCTTTTTGGTAATCTGTTAGGATATACCTCAATTATAAAAGATGGTTAAGTCCTGCTCTGTTAAGAGACTTAATGCTTCAATGGTTAAACTAAAACATAATGACCTGTTTCTAATGCAACTTTGAATTGCAGATATTTAGATCTATTTATGTACAATACCTCTTTGATCAATGTGTCAATTCAATTTATTTGTGCTTCACACTTTTTGCTGAGTGATGCTACGCTTTTCTATTCGTTGGTGTCTGCATAATTCATTAGCTCTCCTTTAGCTTGATTGATCAAGACTATATGAAGCTTAACCTTCATCAGTTTCTCTTCAGCATCTTCTCTCAATTCACTCCCACATGTATCTGAGTGCATGTGGAAATGAATTATGCTTGTCTCTTATATAGACATGATATTCTGATTCTTGATTCTTGATTCTTGGTGTGAAAAACAATCTAGCCAGATTGATTTACGGCTTTAACTCCTGATTTATCTCATAGTTATCTTCTTGCCAACTGTATAAATCAGTTACTTAACTATTGTTGAATAAAAAAAACAAAACAACTAGTTAAGTCTATCTTTAAGCTCTGCCAGCTAAATATTTTGTCATTTTCTGAACTCTTTGTTCTGTCAGTCAATTCTGCAGTTTGTCGCCGGTGACAACTACTAGTTCCATTGGTGTACCTTTAGTTAGCTTTGGGATCTTCATCTGTTAGGCATCATTAGATCTTGCTCATCAGGCAACACTATTTTTAGCTTGTCAGGCATCCTGTGATTCTTCTTTGTCGGGCAATATTTTCTTCTACTCATCGGGCATCACTGTGACTTTATCTCTGTCTTTACCGATAGTGTGCACTCCATCAGTGTGGTCTGTCACTTAGTGAATACTTGATTTTTATGCATTACTGAAAGCATAACCTATGTTCCATTGATTCTTTGAAGTCTTTGGCATTATGTATATGACCATACAAGTGATATCAAGTTGACATCAATGACAATACAAACCATTAACTGATTTAATGTCTTCCATCATCTTCAACTTAACGTTATCAAACATTCAATCAGTTACATGTCATCAATCTCTCCCTTTGGCATTGATGGCAACATTCTTTATTATCATACTATACTATTTATAATACAACATGAAATACAATTGTTGAGAATCATCAAATTACCAAATAGTTTGTTTTGATAACTAATAAAAATGTCTGACCGCTGGTAAGCTTAGATTTGATTCTTGCAGCTTTTCTGTTTCTTCTTCTGATGTGTTGTATCCTTTGTCTGTGTCAATTTCTCTCTTGACTGTTCTTCTTCTTTGATGTCTCTATCTTTTGTTTGTAACTTTGATACAAATTCTCTCCCTATGGATATGATCTCTCCTTGTTTGGAGTAATCTGATAATGAATAGTTTCTGATGAAAATATGGATACATTCTCTCCCTTTGACATTAATGCCAAACAAATATTTTTAGAAATATTTGACATGCTGTCAAACAATTTCTTCTCTCCATATTATATTCCTTGAACTTCCCTTATCCATCATCAATATAACAATTTGCTCTAGTTCTTGGTTCTGATATATACCTTCATGTATATAGATGTAGCTTTGAAGTTCAGCTTCTGCTTGCATCAATCATGAATGATATTCTGATAACATATGGCTGAAGCAGCCTTCAGTCCTTTTACTGACTGGTGGACATGGGTTTGACCTTTAGTCTTTTCCTTAGGTACTCAAATGCATCCTTGGGTAGTGGCTTGGTGAAGATATCAACCAATTGTTCTTTTGATTGCACATATTCAAGTATGACCTCTTTTTCTTGAACTTGTTCTCTCAAATAATGATACTTGATGGCAATATGTTTAGTTTTTGCATGCATGACTAGATTCTTGGAAATATTTATTGCACTGGTGTTATCACAATAGATAATAACTGGTTCTTTGATCTTCATATGCATACCTTCCAGCAACTGTTTGATCCATGTGACAAGTTTGTCACCCATAAAAAATGCTCCTCCAGTTGTGCTCTTCCAGTCTTCAAGATTTCCAGCCCAATCAACGTCGATAAACACTTTTAGTTCAAATTTGCCTTCTCTTCTATACCATAAGCCAAATTTATTAGTATTCTTCAGATATCTTAGGATTCTTTTCACAGTAGTTATGTGTGATTTCCTAGGGTTAATAGAAAATCTAGCAACAATTCCTACTGCCTGTGCAATATCTGGTCTAGTGTGTACAACATACATGAGTTTTCATATCATTGATCTGTATAGAGTCTGATTTACCTCTGTTGTCTTGTCTTCCTTTGTTAATTTTCATCCAGTAGCCATCGGTGTTCCAATAGGTTTGGAATCTTCCATCTTGAATATTTTTACTACTTCTTTGATGTATTTGGACTGTGTAATGAAAATGCCTTCACTTTCTCGAATGATCTGTAGACCAAGAAAGAACTTGATCTCTCCAAACATAGACATCTCAAATTATTTGCTCATCTCATGAACAAATGAATTGCATAGCATATCATTGCCTCCAAATATTATGTCATCAACAAATATTTCAGCAATCAAAGTGTTAGCATTAGTATCTTCTTTCAAATAAAGATTACTGTTTTCACTAGTCCTCATGAATCCAATAC
>MU227288.1:2274304-2292810 GCA_018584345.1 Thuja plicata
ACATAACATTGACTTCCAAATATTTTGAAGTAACTTACATTGGGTGTTTTACCATACCATAGCTCATAAGGAGTCTTCTTTGAGTCCTTTCTCAATTGTACTTTGTTAAGTGTATAGACAACAGTGCAAACAACTTCCCTCCAGAAGATCTGGGTGATGCCCTTCTCTATCATCAGTGTTCTTGCACAGTTAACTATTGATCTGTTCCTTCTTTCAGCAATCCCATTTTGTTGTGGTGTTCTTTGTGCAAAAAACTATCTTTTTATACCATGCTCATTACAAAAATTAGTGAATTTATCTATAAATTCTCCTCCTCTATTTAATCTCAAACATTTCAGATCCTTACCACTTTGTTTTTCTACCATAGCCTTATACCATTTAAACATCTTAAATGCTTTAGATTTTTCTTTTAGAAACATGACTGTCATCATTTTAGAATAATCATCAACAAAGAGAATAAAATATCTATCTCCATAATAGCTCTTTGTCCTCATAGTTCCACATAAATCAGTATGGACTAATTCTCAAATATCATCAGATGTATGGGTTTTTCTTTTGAAACTAGACTTTGTCATTTTACCTTTTTGATAATTCTTGCACATGATGTTGTCTGGATTTGTCATTGCCGGTAAGCTTCTTACACTTCTTTTCCTTCTTATTTTCATCATGTTGCCAAAATTCACATGACACAACCTTTTTTTCCATAGCCATATGTCTTTGTTTCTAGTCATCAAGCAAGTGGGGTTAGTATCATTTAGATAGAATAAGTTACCTTTGGTTTGTTCACTGGTACCAATAAGTTTTCCTGATTCATTGAAGCTCTTTGCCTTCTTGTTCTCAAATGCTACTCTGCGACCTAAATTATTGAGCTGAGAAACACTCAATAGATTATAATTCAATCCTTTTACCCAATAACTATTCTCACATTTAATCAGGTTATTCAGTATTACTATTCCTTTACCTTCAATTTGACAAGGTGAATCGTTTCCCATTCTTACTATACCACCTTTATAGTATTCAAAAGTATTAAAATTTTCTTTGTCACCGGTCATATGGTGAGTGCAACCATTGTCTATAATCCAAATATCATTATTACTAATCTTAGATATGAGTGTAGTTTCTCCATACCTTTCATCTTCATCTGAATCATCCTTCACAACTACAAATACTATCTCAATATCATCATCTAGTTTGGTATCAGTATCTTCATCTTTGCAAGAAACTAGATAGCTAGCCTTCTTGCTTTTGTCCTTGTAATCTCGGGTATCACTTCTTTCTGATCATCGGTAACCTCTGTAATCTTTGTTATCACCTTTGTCAGATTTCTTCTCAAAAGATCTGTTATCACTTCTGTCATCTTTTCTTTTGTTAGGACAGCTTGCAACAAAGTTTCCAATCTCTTTACAATTGAAACATACAAGTGGTAACTTGCCTTTGTATATACCTTTGCCTCTTTGCATTCTTCTTGCCATGAGTGCTTCTATTTCATCTAGATCTTCTTCTTCACTTTCTCTTTCACTATCTCTTCTAGATGAGTGTCTCTGACTAGATTTGCTTATTCTCATAGAAGACTTAAATACAGACTCTAAACTTGGTAAGACACTGTTATCAAAATTATTCATCTCAAATGAAATTAGTCTACCAATCAGGCTATCAAGACTAACTGTATTGTTTGCTACTGCTCTCATTTCTTGAATAGCAGAGAATCTAATAGAATATATGGGCAATAGGGTTCTTAAGATTTTACTTACCACTATCTCCTCTTCAAGTGTATCTCCAACACCTCGTATAACATTGACTACTTTTATTCTTGTGTTGTACTGAGTGATGTTTTCACCTTCTTTCATTCTAAGATAATCAAAATTTCCTCTAAGGCTTTTTTCCTTGGCTCTTAGAACATTTTCATCACCTCCATGTACAAGCTTCAACTTGTCCCACATTGTCTTTGCATTTTTGTAGTCTTTGACATCCTCAAATTCAGCATCAGAGAGTGCGGTTGAAAGCTCTATAACCATGCAGTTATGTTCATGCTTTACTGTCAATTGATCTACTGTTAATGGTCCTATAGGCAACACATATTTAGTATCTAAGTATTGAGTAATATCATTGCCAATGCCTGATAAGTGAAGCTTTATTCTGCTTTTCCATGAAGCAAAGTTGTCCTTGTTCAATTTGGGCACATCTCGTCTATTCATCTTGTGATCTTTACTTAGGTCTTGAAACCTTCCTTCTAAGCACACAAGATCTAATACCAATTGTTAGTAATAACTAAGAGGGGGGGGGGGGGGGGNTGAATCAGTGGCCTCAAAAATTTATCCTTTAAAATTTAATCCACCAATTAATACTCCTCAGATTATTAAGTCCCTACAAGATGTATGCCTTGAAATTCTTGAAATAATTAATTGTATGTCAGTTTACCTTGTCTATCCTTCTTCTCCTTGATTACCGATAAGCAGCAAAACTTATTTACCGATACTTAGTAAAAATGCAGAGTATACCAATCAATCCAAAAATGTATATGTGAAATGTAAAACAATAAAGTAATAAACCATACACACATAACACAAGAATTTTAACGTGGAAACCCTGTTAAGGGAAAAACCAGTGTGACCGATACCCCAAATTTTCACTCTTCTGAAGTGAGCCCTGTTAGGAGCCAACCTTGTTAAAGGTTACAAACACATGGTTAAGTGTGACCCTATTAGAGGATTTTTATACATATATTGTCACTTAGTATCTGGCATCTACGCTACCATCCTTGAATCAGCCTCATGACTATCAATAGGCTTTATGCTAATCTTACTACCATCCTTGAATCAGCCTCCTTCTTAGAATATCAATAGGCTTTAGGTGAGACCAATGCTACCATCATGAGTCAAACTTTTTGGTAATCTGTTAGGATATAGCTCAATTATAGAAGACGGTTAAGTCCTGCTCTATCAAGAGACTTAATGCTTCAATGGTTAAACTAAAATACAATGACCTATTTCTAATGCAACTTTAAATTGTAGATATTTAGATATATTTATGTACAATACCTCTCTGATCAATGTATCGATTCAATTTCTTTATTCTTCACACTTTCTACTTAGTGATGTTATGCTTTGTTGTTCGTCGGTGTCTGCAGAATTCATTAGCTCTCCTTTAGCTTGATTGATCAGGACTATATGAAGATTAACCTTCATCAGTTTCTCTTCAACATATTCTCTCAATTTACTCCCCCGTGTATCTGAGTGCATGCAGAAATGAATTATGCTTGTCTCTTATATAGATATGATATTCTGATTCTTGATTCTTGATTCTTGGCATGAAAAAAATTCCAGCCAGATTGATTTATGGCTTTAACTCCTGATTTATCTCGTAGTTATCTTCTTTCCAACTATATAAATTAGTTTCTTAACTGTCATTGAATAAAACAAATAAAACAACTAGTTAAGTCTATCTTTAAGCTCTGTAAGCTAGATATTTTGTCATTTTCTAAACTCTCTATTCTGTCAATCAATTTTGTAGTTTGTCATCGGTGACAACTTCCAGTTCTGTCAGTGTACCTTCAGTTAGCTTTGGGATCTCCGTCCGTTGGGCATCATTGGATCTTGCTCATCGGGAAACACTATTTTAAGCTTGTCGGGCATCCTGTAATTCTGCTTCATCAGGCAATACTTTCTTCTACTCATCGGGGATCACTGTGACTTTATCTCTGTCTTTACCGATGGTGTGCACTCGCCAGTGTGGTCTGTCACTTAGTGAATACTTTATTTTTATATATTGCTGAAAGCATAACCTTTGTTCCATTGATTCTCTGAAGTCTTTGGCATTATGTATATGACCATACAAATGATAGCAAGTTGACATCAATGACAATACAAACCATTAATTTATTTAATGTCTTGCATCATGTTCAACTTAACATTATCAAACATTCAATCAGTTACATGTTATCAATTAAAAAACTCAATGAGAGGGTTAAATGAGGAAACTCAAGGTTTTAGTGAGAGCATGTTGACCCTAGAATCAAGAATGGGCAATAAAATATTGTTTCAATCAAAGAATGAATCAAAGGCCACCGCAATATAAACCTTTCACACAAAGGTAAATTTCTATTTTCCTTTACATAATGTAATCCCTTATGGTAGATCATGAAGTGTGATAATATTTCTTCTTTCCTAATAATGAGTCATAAATTTTGATTCAAATCATCAATGGTAACAAAACTTATACAACTGCTTCATAGTTATAGTTAAAAAAATAAGAGTCCCCACTAATTGTCTAAATAATGTGTTATTTATGTCTCTAAATATTTAGATGTACATAATTCCATCCCCACTTCAATGGATGTGGCAGTAATTTTTCTTTTTCACCTTATATATTACCACCAAATCGGGCATTATGATGGTGTGAAATGTTGTTAAAAAATATATTTTGAGCTTCTCTTTGTTTTGAGAATAGTTTAACATTCTCTACTTAACAAGGTCAACCACGTGAAGGTGGAATCTCATTTGGCCCCTCCTAGGAGTCTCTTATGACCCTTTACAACACTTTAAGATCTCTAAGATGTATTCTTAGGGATCATAAAGGGTCATAAAGGGCCATAAGGGATCCTAGGACACAACAGTAGAGAAACATAAATGTAGGCATCATGGTCAAAGTTGTTTGGAGACACAACATAATTAATTGGTATACCCATAATCAGAACATAACCACTACTCCTTCGGTTCTAAGTTGGCACTGCATGATCCAAAAACCATAGATAATTAGGAATAAATTTAGAGAGCCAAGGAGGAGGGCCATAAGGACTAAAATAATATAAGGGATCCCTATATTGTTTTGATCATAATAACCCTCCTCCTCTGCTCTCTAAATTTATTGCTAATTATCTATGGTTTTTGGATCGTGCAGTGCCAACTTAGAACTGGAGGATTAGTGGTTGCGTTGTATCATTTGGGTGTACCACTTAACTATGTTGTCTCCAAACAATTGTGACCATGATATCTACATTTATGTTTCTCAGCTGTTGTGATATCTACATTTATGTTTCCCAGCTGTCATGTTTTTGTGCATGTTCTTTATGTGTTAGGCTTCTCTCCCTCACATCCGAAATAAGATTTTCTCACTCTGAATCGAGAATGCACATGCAGGTACGTAGAATATGCATGGATAACAGGTTTTGATAGATAGAGATGGTTTTATATGATAAATGCATCTATTTTATTATGGTTACAACACAATATCAACAAAAAAATTTCAAAAATATAAACTTAATTTAGTCAAATTAGCTGGCTTCAAATACAACCAATGTTCGTTTGTATTTCTCTCTTCTTGTCTTTGGGCATCCAATGCTCAAAGTCATACTTGAAGAATGTTCACCAAAGGGGGTTACAGATCAGAGAACTCCCTTTCACTTAATAATTATGAATCCATCAATGGTATACTAATTGTTTATGATTGTACATTTTCATTGATGGCTTCAAATTACCAAGCAAAAGGTGTTTTCTAGTACAAAAGACTTAGCAACCTCCAGAGCCTTTTTCTTGAATGCATTATACCCATTTTTATTAGTGAGTTACAAGTATTTAACTAATTTAAAAAATTATAAATGAAAAAATAAATTTAAAAGAACAAAAAATAGATTTTATTTACCTGATTGTGCAAGATTAGGAAGATATTGAGTGCTGAAAAAATTCTACCGAGTGCTGAAAAACTTCCACTATTCATTAAATTCCATAACACATGAGTGTTGAAAAACTTCTACCGTATGAAGTATTGTAAATTTTGAAAAATAAATGGGAGAGTTGTATGTACAAGAACTAAGGGCCAGACCTAATGCCTCTAGGGATTGTCATAGATGACCTTTCCTACATAACTCGCAGAGACATTGTAGTTCAGGTTTAACTTTAAAATGAGTCTTTTAAAGGATGGTAGAAGTGGTATCAATCCTCTTTATCCAAAGGGTATCAATCCTCTTTATTGGTCAATCTAGATAAATTGGGTCCACTACAACCTCATGAGATTAAGCTTGTGTTAAGGCTATTATAAGGAATGCACAAATGTGTGTGGTAGGATAGAGCATCTATGATCCCTTGGAAATGGTTTTCTAGTAGTAATGGTAGGATGTCATATTTATGTTCTGAAGCTTCTTTATCCAAAGGGTATCAATGCCGTTTCTCTCTTCATTGAAATTGAGGGTGTAGAAGATTCTTTGCATTGTTTGGGTATACCACTCAATTTCTATACCCAATGGATGCAAAGCAACCTTTTGCACCCCTTATTCTATTGAAGATAAAGGACATTTATACACTTTTGATAAAGAGTCTTCAATAAAGATAGATGGTATATATCCTACTGTTTCTACTTTAAAAGCATTCCCAAGGGAGAAAGAGATAAAAAACTCAACAACTAATTAGTAACAATAATGAAAATAATGAATAAGTATGCCAACATAATGAATAAGTGGACAAAATACATAAGGCATTGAAAACTAGTTTCGTAAGGCATTGAAAACTAGTTTCATAAAGAGATGCAAACTATGTAAAATATTGGTAAGGGGTGGCAAGATCAAGAAAGAACTCAAAAGTACAAGACCTAAAGGCTAGACCTAATGCCTTGGGGGCTCATCATAGATGGTCTTGCCTACATAACTTGCAGAGACATCATAGTTCAGGTTTAACTTTAAAACTTGTCTTTTAAAGGATGGTAGAAGTGGTATCAATCATCTTAATCCAAAGGGTATCAATGACATTTCTCTCTAAAGATTTACATAAGTCACATGAGTCACATGATATATATTCTAAAGATTGCATAGTAGACAATAAACAATTAGAGCTACATACAACTGAATACAACATGACATGTTAGTAATTAATAACCCACCCTTGGAGAGAGAGATATGGTACCTTTAGAAACAAGAGTAACTATAATAATTTTATTATTACAACATCGAGACATAAACATCAGTCATTATCAAATAAGCTGCATATTAAATGAGAATCATTTCTTTTTGGACTTTTTATTTTTATCTGCATCCCTATTATAATCTCATAGAGGCATGTCCATCTCGTCATCATCATTTCTTCTCGCATCCATCTTGGCATCGTCATTTATTTTTGCCTGTGGATGTGATCTTATCGTCCTTTGCAAAGGTGGGCCCTGTGCAATAACTAATAAAAGGGTTAAATTAAAACCATATTATCATAATTAGGGTTAATTTAAAAACATATTATCATAATTATTACAAGCATTTCAATACTTTAAAAAATGTAAACGTGATGCTCTTTACCTTGTGCAACCACATCATCTTTCCTGGCGGCTTCAACCTCAACACACTCATCGGGAACCTCTACATTCTTTGCAAATATAATACAAAATATTTTATTAATCCCAACACATTATAATTAAATTATTATTACTATGCCAAATTCAATTTTAAATGTTTACTTGTATTAATAAATCAATAATCAGAATTCAAATAGAAAATGTATACCTTGAGTACTACAATGCACATCTGAATCGACACCTCTGTCGTGCTCGAATGGTGTTTCAGGATCAGAAAACTGCATTCCAATGTAAATAATTAGTGTATTTATCGACAATATATAAATATATAAATATAAGACAAATATTGAGAAATGTTAATTATTCAATTTAATACATATAAATATAATCATTTTAAATTTTTAGACAAATATATTCACTTTATGTTGGAACATAACATCCAATACAGTAATTAGTACAGTATTCAACTTGAACTAAAAATCAATTGGCTTATTTA
The DNA here is from genome assembly GCA_018584345.1 of Thuja plicata. Taxonomy (NCBI): domain Eukaryota; kingdom Viridiplantae; phylum Streptophyta; class Pinopsida; order Cupressales; family Cupressaceae; genus Thuja; species Thuja plicata. Next base: position 2,282,070 of record MU227288.1, read on the forward strand.
CCTCTTTGACAAAGCTGCCAGAAGAAACTTGCGCACTCTTTGATCAGAATCTTTCAGCCACGACTGTATAGCCTTGTTTGTAGCCTATTTTCTTGTCCTCTTCTAAAATATTTTGTTTGAACTCCAAGCCCTATATTTTTATTGTAGTGAATTTCATAAAAACTAAATTGATTATAATTTATAAATATTTGCATACAGTTTTTCATTTACTATTACTTACAATTCATGCAGCAAGTTTCGAATATCGACCTGAGTCGAGCTTGTGTTGCCTGTGCTTTTGTTTTCTTTCTTATGTTGCCTTTGATGTGGCAGGCAACCTGTGTGATGTTAGAAATATGTTAGATCACATAAGTACATAGAGTAAATAGTACATAATTTCATTATTAATATTATCATGTACCTTCTATCCTCGGGTGATAATATTTATCCATCATGTCTTGTGCGTCTCTCAAGTGCATCCTTTTTAAGATTCTCCCACTCATTAATAGGAACATAGGGGGGCCGCTCGTAATAAGGGTTGCGTTCTATTTGGGTCTTGTAGTTGTCCCTAATATATTTCAAAATTTTTCCCGCTTTCTCAAGGAGCTTAAGTCTTTGAAAGGCGTTGGGTCCAAAAAGTGTTATCATAGAGTCAATGAGTTTATCCTTTAATATTTTATCTTGTGATTTCCACCTTTTAAGAAAAAAAAATGTTAGATTCTTAAATGAAGTGAAGCTACCTTTCAATATAATTGAAGAAAGGGATGAAAGATAATCTAATCTAGCAATGAAATCAAAATATGATACTATGTGCGTATGGTCGGCCCAAAAGTGCGCAAGCATTCATCATTAAGTTTTTCATAAAATATATTATTCCCTACAAAATAATAATGTGATTATTAGTTATTGCATAGGGGGTTAGTGAATTAAATTATGAGTATAAGATTGTATAGTAAAAGAAAGGATCAATCTTTAAAGTACTTGGAAGCTGGGCTACTCTCATGGGAAGTCCATCTTCAATGTTCATGAGAAATTGATCACAGTTCTATATTGTTCCCATACAGTCGACACAAGTACATCTAGGAATTTGGTCATCATCTCCTACATAAAATGAATCTAATATTAAAAAATGTACCCTAATAAAGATTAGTTCAAGTGAAATAAATACATGATAAATGAGAGAGAAAAAGATGAATCTACTTTCCAATAATAGGCATTGCCATCGCATCTATGGCCATGCTACATGTTGCTGACATTGTAGTTGGTGGTAGCTCTATGGTTCTGATCCTCGTAGAAGGTGGCATAGTGAACATAGTATCAATAGTATGTGATGAAAAATAAGATTGTTAGAGCTATTAAGAAAAAAATGTTTGAGAATAACACAAGTGGAGGATAGAACATGCAATCTACATGAACCACCTAGTGAAGTATCTACATCTGGGGCACGACCCTAGAATGTTTGTAGCATCCTCTGTAAAAATAACACATATGTATTTTAGTTAATGACATAAATAAAAGGGTATACTATAAAAACCATTATTGAACTTTTATTATAATTAAAAACTACATTGATACTTACTTTATAATTCTGAACATGGTTATCCAACTCATCTGCTCTCATTAGCATTTCAGGAGTCTAAGGTTGAATACCTAACAATTGAGTTAACTCTCTTGAAATTGCACGAAGGATGTTTTGTAGTGCAACAACAGGAGGAACGTCTGATGAAAAATCAACAAGGAATGAATCCTGCTCATCGTACGACTCCTCATGGACTACTTGTTCCTTTCCCTTTTTCCAATCAGCACTCGTTTGTGAGAACAATATTATTAGAAACTTTATTTAAAAGCAATCCAAAATAGTAGTTAATAATAAAACATAACAAAAAATATGCATTAACATTTTTATTGTATGTGCATTTGTACAACAACAATGAGTTTTACCTATCAGGAAGAAGTCCCATGAGAACCATCATCGTTGTGTGTATCGTGGGACTGTTGATCCATACTATAGCCCTATATTTCAAAGATTATAAATCATTGAGACCTGTTAAAACACGTGTTCTTATGCTAAGTTACTTTGAATAAAAGTTAATTATCAAAATGCTTCAATTAAAAGAGATAGTTTTTTTAATTTTTAAACAATTTTAAATGGTGCATAGTGCGTACCACCTCATCCATGATAGCTGGTTTTTTTGTATCTATGTGATTTAAATTGTAATTGACAAGCAACTCTTCACCTCCACGTATTGATTTGAATGCACATCGAAATACATGATTTCCCTCGCGCACCTCAAATATGCAATTGGGTTGCTTCTTAGTTAACTCAGTTCGTGTACTATTTACAAAACCTGCAATATTCCCTGATGCTTTTGGCCTTCTGCGAACGTATATAGCTATTGTTTTATTTTTTTCACTGACTTTTTGTTGTATATAATTTTCCACAAGTCCATACCTACACATGATTTTTTTATATCTAACAATCTACATCCAACTACTGTAATCATAACAAGATCTAACATACTCCATCAATTTGACAACTTTGTTGTATGAGACCTTTATGCCATCCGTGGAAAATAGGCCCAAACCATGTAATGAAGATGGTGCTATGTGATATATCCTCTCTCTAACACAAAAATTAGTGTTTATTGAAGGAGGTGCATCGGGGACCCATTGTTTCTGTAGATGTTTGTACCTAAAAGGTACCTCAAAGTCACCTTTTCTCTTATCATCATAAGAAGATGACCCCCCTTGAGAAAGGAAATATTACATGCATTTATTGAATTTATTTTTGATCTTTTGACCGCAAGTCAATCTCCTTGATTCAGACATACTAAATGTCTCACTTTCTTCTTCCATTCCTATAGTTTCCTTGCTCAAGGAAGACAAATCTAACAAATACCTATTTGCTGGTACCTACACTTCATGAAATGAGAGAGACAGGTGGCAATGAGAGATATATTTTACAAATGGTAAAAGACATTAATTAGTCTCTATGGGGTGTATTGACTTATACCTCACAATCCATGAGACTGCGTGGGATACCTGCAAGGAAGGAAAAGATGGGGTTAGATCCAAAGGATCTAAGCAATGTCTGGCACCCTATTACTCATCCTCATCTACAATTGTTTACATCTTTGCATTTTGAATGCTTGATGACCCATGAGCTTTGAGGGTCATGTCTATGCAGTACAATATTTGCACCTTAGTTAACAAAATATGTTAACAATGTGTATGTTAGCCTATTGTTTTTGTTCACAAATTACTAACACATGTTAACACAATAGGCTAACATACATGGTGTTAACATATGGTTTTGATAGAAAATGGTCACTCTATTTTCTCATGGTGAGAACTCTTTAGTTGTGACAAAAAATGTCAAACAAAAAATGACATGTTATGGTAGGTTTTATAAATGAGAGGTTACTTTGTAAATTTAACAGCATTTCTAAATTCTATGTCAAGATTTACATCATTAAATTGATCATAGTTGGAAGACTCAGACATAAGAAGAATACGAGTATAGCCAATTTTTAGAATAATATAGGAAGATAACATGCACAAAATATAAATTCTGGTCTATATTTTGACAGATTTTAAATTGTAAAATAATTAGCAAATGTTTTACTCTCAAGAACTCCCACAACCATATAGAAAATCATAACAAAGTCATAAACAACAAAAAGTTCACGAGTTTATCAAAATATGTCCAACGTTATATCTACATGAAATTCTAAAAAAGTTTCAATATCTACAATATCCCTCTTTTAATGGCATTTATGCATATATATGGTCCCAACAAAGTAGTGCACAAACTGCACAAAGAAGGCATCACAAAAACATGATTTTTGCTTTTGCCATTGAAACAATCTTGGCAGCACTAGCTACCTCTCGAGCCTTCCACAAGTTTCATGCATTTCCTACATTAGGTATAGATGTAGATGGGGTAGATGTAAATGTGGTTTCGTCAACCCATCGAAAGTATTGACATCCACTATTTCCCTGCAATACCAAATCTACATCAACTCTTCCTAAAATGATTACTTGTCACATTACTTTTAAACATAAAATATAATTCGGATTCCATATCCAAACCTTTTTCTTATTTGGACAACCCCAAAATTGATGCCCAAGATTACTTGTTATGTGTGACATCTTCAAGACACAATGGCCAACACCACATTGACACATAGGCGCATTGATCGAAGCCATAGAAGCTATATCGATAATTATTGCACTATCATTCCAACATATCATTTTGTTTGGTTGACTATTTTGTTCATTCATACTAATTATAATAAAATTAAAATATTGAATAAATTTTGTTTTTAGTTCATAAACCATGCACACTATTTATGCTATGTTGAAGAAATTCAAAATGGAACATATGTGGTTTTTGTCATCATTTTTAAGAGTTATTCATTTATTTGTAGGCCGTCTATTATTATATATTATGTATTGATCCTAGGTTAGAGGATTGGGAAGATGACCTATAAGGGTCTATAATGATGTAATAAGGCTATAAAAGCCTCTAAATATGTTTAAGAGCACTAAGAGTGCAAAGTCTTGTAAATTGCATGTATTGGCAATATAAGCCAAATAGGGCTTAATTGGAGTTAGTTGGGGTTACAGGTTAAGTTAGCTTTCTAAGGTTGTCTCTAAACCTTTTATGATTATTTAGAATGGGAAAAGGGTGTTGTGTTGTCAAGTTGACAACTTTTGTTGTCAACTTGATAACTATTTCTTGTGTTTTGTCACTAACAATCAGACTATTATGTGACAGTTACAGTTAGTTGAATCGTTACTCTTGGGTATTTGGAGAGTTAATGTATCTTGAAATGGAGATCCTTGAAGTAGGGAGGTGTTGATCTGAGATGGATCAAGTTTGTAATATTTTGAATCAATAAAATCAAAATTTCTTTGCAAACTGTGTATTCCACTGGCCTACAAATACAGTCAAACAACAACAAACTATTGTATTTGATTTGAACATGATATTTGATTGGTTTGGAATGTAGGAACATCTCTTTGCATTTGTTTTTAATTGGTTATATTATCTTTTCATTGCCTTTGTCATTGAGAACACCAAGGATATGACTGGTGTAGTGACAGTGACTGGTTACAGGTGTACAGTCAGCGATTGTTAGTTGTAACCCTCAACATGTGATAAAAAACAAGCTAATAAAAAGATAAATTTAAATAATGGAAATTCAACATCAGCGGACATGATCTAGAAGTCTGATTAATTCAGATTGAAGGTTAAGATAAATTTGAAAATATCTTACTAGTGAAGATTACACTAATTGTATGAAAATTTGAACTTTCCCCAACAAGTTTAAGAAATGGATAGAGGAAAGATAAGACACTTATGCTACTATTGTCGGCCCAGTTGGTGTTTGGAAGAGGGTCCTCTACCTTAGTGTAAGAGGTTTCTTGAGGTCTATCCTGTGATTCTCCTTCTTTGGTTCTCATACAATATCTGCTGTGGTGCTGAATTACTACATAGGGAAAGGTGTGATGGAGTGCAAGTGGTAGATTTTATTGCACAACATTGCAACTGTTTGGTTGCAAGGATGGGATAGGAAATTACCACAATAGAGATGAGTGATATTTTCTATTCACTAAGCAAGACCATTGTGAGTGCATGTAAAGTTGATTTAAATGTCACACCTCTTGAAAAGGGGTGTTAATTGTCCATATTGAATGCCCTTCTAAATCTGCGATGGATTAGCTCATTGTCCTATTCAGTATATGCATCATCTACCAATTACAAATTTTCTTTTTGAAATATTAAACTTCTTCTCCCTATGGCATGAATCCTTATTCACATATTTCATTCATTGTCATTCAATCAATGAGTGAATGAGATATAATTAAAATGTTTTGACAAATTTTGTAATCAAATGCATTCATGGTCAAATGTAATTATTAAAGTTAAATGCATTTAACTAATATTTGCATAATGCATCTAACTAATATTTTGTCAATTTAAAGTTAAATGCATTCATGTTCAAATGTAATTATTAAATTATATCATAGTTAGAGCATTAATTCTCATTTATTATTACCTCTCTTTAACTAATATTTGCAACATCATTTTATTTTATTTTTAGGAAAAGGCAAGACCCTAAACATATTTCATTAATAACAAGGAAAGTCCTAGTATGTCTCAACAACCCCATTGAAGACAATATTTATACAAACTGCAAATTCATATTTATACAATATGTAAATAAATTATTAATATTTGAATATTTATTTTCTGAATCTTACCTTGCTTTTATTTCAATCTTCATCAAGAACCTTGAAAACTTTAAATGTGCTTTTATTTTATTTCAATGGAAGGGAAATTTATGTGTTCAGAACAAGGTGCAAGGTGAATGTTATGGTTACTGCTATTCTCTTGCTTGCATCGAACAACATCATGGGGACATGAAGCATTTCTGAATCTCTTGCTTTGAAATTACTTACACTATAATCTCTATGCTTATAATCTCTACGATGAAATAGAGAATTTGTATTTAAAAGCTCCATAGTTTGAACACTACTCAGATCAAAGTTTTGCCAGTATTTTGGAGGAAAGATCTATGCTTTTGGAATGTACAGAATCAATTTATTGAAAGGTGATAACTTATGATGCTAGCATACTCTTTGTGTGCACCAAAAGAACAAGAAGAATCAATTTATTGGAAGGTGATTTTGGATACGAGTATTGTAGGAAGGATATTATTTCGATTAATGAAATTGTTCATTAATAATGGGGAAGCATAAGATTGATGGCTGCCTCTATTAAGATCCTTAAACAAAAATAGAGTGCCAATAATTGAAATGGGAGCTTTGGAAGAGTTTTCTACATCCATGATATATGAAATTTTGCTCTCATAATTAGTATGAAGACATGGAAGCAGTGTTAAGAATACAATAATGGAGTATTTGGGAAAAATGAATTATGGAAAATATATGCGTCCAATCGGCCTGGAAATATAGAATGAGATATGGACATCCCTAGAAAGCATATTATTGATAAAAAGATAACAGGCATGAGAGAACAGTTTGACAGAAAAAGCATGACCATGTGAACTACTAAGACTATGGAAGACAATACAAATGTGTTTACTGTCTATTAATTAAATAGTGATTCATTTGATGACTAAAAATATACATCTTTAAAAATGGTGATAGAGAAACATAAATTTCTCCCCATACCTAACTTTGAAAGTTTCGAAGAGACATTTGGTGGGCCTTCCTTGCAATGTGATGACACCCACTATCCCGAATACCAAAGTACATGAGAAATGTGTAGAGGAGGACCTAATAAGGAACATCCTAGAGGATGATGAAGTGGTGAGAAGAGTTGAAAAATTCCAAGAATTGAATTATTTAGAAGAACAACCTAAGAAGAAAGGAAACCCTTTTGGGGGTTATTCCCTAATGTTACTTATTTACAAAGACTGGGTAAGATTATTGAGTCTTATAGAACATTGTGCAGCCAGCTAGAGGAGCAGATAAATGATAAGGCTAGAGGTTAAAATAAACCCTCATCTTCAGAATATAGTGATAGCAGCTACTCAATACATAGCCCTCCACAAATGGATCAACCACCTCAAGCTGAGGAAAACATAATGGATTTAACACATGAAAAAGGGGCTGAGGTAGTTGTTGATCCTCCCAAGAAAAAGCAAAAGGTAGAAACAGGGGAGCCTTCTAATGATAAGGCACAAAAGAGGAAAAAGGATAAAGTTACTGCATTTTTTACTGGAAGAAGATCTTATGATCATCAACTAAGGAAGTTCATAAGGGAAGGAAGGAAGAAACAAGAGGAAACTAAAGAAAATGTTGAGATGCCTCTATTGTTATGTCAATTGATGAAATAGAGATTCAGAAAGAACAATTGTTGAATGATGATAATTTTATTATGAGATGTAAAGGTAGACTTTGTAGTTGCCAGATTTATCTACCTACTATAATTGCCAATATTTACACCTCATACTTTTTGGGTAGATTTTCTCTAGCCTTACCCAATTTTTTACAAGTGTTTTTCTTCTTGTGGACATTTTTTTCTTTTGCAACTATTTTTCCCTTTTACAACTATATTATGGATAGGCACAAGAATAGGCCAGATCCCAAGTCCTATGAGAGGTGGAAATATGACCACCCCATAGTGTGGACAAAAATCCATGCTAAAGGATGTCAAGACAATGAAGATGGAGAAAGAAGTCAAAATTAGAATGTTGGAGGAGACTATAGGCAAGGTGCATGAGAAACTTGGAGTTAGGGTTGTTGTTAGTAGGACTGCAATGCAAAGTAGCACTGATGCCCTCAAAATGTTAAATGAGAAAGTAGTGGCCCTGAAAGTTAGTGTTATGAAAAAGGTCACAACCATGTCTTCCACTGTTACTGCTACTAGTCAAATTATGATGTTTACTAATGAACAACAAAATTTAATTTATGTTCCTTAGCAAGGTCGTTTTTTATGATCCATAGCCATGCTAAAAGTAAGATAAATTAGTCTCACATTAATTATTAAAGATAAATGCATTTAACTAATATTTTGTCAATTTAAAGTTAAATGCATTCATGTTCAAATGTAATTATTAAATTATATCATAGTTAGAACATTAATTCTCATTTATTATTACCTCTCTTTAAATAATATTTGCAACATCATTTTATTTTATTTTTAGCAAAAGGCAAGACCCTGAACATATTTAATTAATAGAAAGGAAAGTCCTAATATATGTCTCAACATCCCTATTGAAGACAATATTTATACAAACTGCAAATTCATATTTATACAATATGTAAATAAATTACTAATGTTTGAATATTTATTTCAAGTATCTTACCTTGCTTTTATTTCAATCTTCATCAAGACCCTTGAAAACTTGAAATGTGCTTTTATTTTATTTCAACAGAAGGGAAATTTATGTGTTCAGAACAATGTGCAAGGTGAAATGATTTCAATTATAGAAATATAGAAGAACATTGGAAACTATTGGTATATAATCTACTCAACCTAGAAAATCTTCTGGTGTACAATTTGTTAGATTTAAAATTGGACATTACCTTAGGATTTGCCCCTATCCCTCTGGGAAAAATGATACCATAAAACCCTACTCTAATAAACACACATAGCTTGAAAACCTAGAACACAAGAACCAAAGCATAAGGAAATAGTAAGAGTGCTCACTGCTACGATTATTGCTCATAGAAAGATCAATGATTTATACACTCCCACTCCAAATGTATTACTTCTAAACTAAAATTAAAAATGATTAACAATATGTATACCTATATTTCACCATTTTTATGTTTTGTCACATCTAGAAGCATGCAAGATATCAAATCATAGTAAGGCATGTGGACTATTAACAAATCCCATCTGGTGCTCAAAACCTCGTTGTTCAATTAATGTCAGTAATTTTAATAATATTCTTGCAACTTACTAATATAGACCTAGTTTCTCGTGTGTTCTCATGTATTTTTTTTTGCAAATACATATGCTTTCCCTCTGTAATGTCAATCACATGTCTCCAAATATTTTAGGTAAAAAACTTTGCATAAAAAATATGCATGTTATATACAATATACATTGGAAAGGAAATTTATGTGAAATATTTTGATAATTTGATTGGTCAAATGCAAATGAATTAATCATTGTTTAAATGTTGTTGCCTCCACTATAGCTCCTATGGCAGGAACTAATAAAATGTATTACATGTTGATAACTATCATGGAGTCTAAGAATGAATCTTCCATAACCAAAATGTAAACTTCACCACTAGAAAAAATTCTACTAAGCTACTACATTTATATACAAATGAGGAAGTGCAAGCATTAATAAGCTATATCCACCATGAAGATGCCCCCATTGAACTACAACTACTTGCAGAGATCAGAGTTCTTATAGACTTGAAAATTTTTCAAAATGCCCCTACTGAAGCTATACCCTTCTTCCTATTGAGAGCTAATAGCAAAATTAAAAAATATGAATTACATCTATACAACTAATATACCCAAACTATGTTAAATCAAAGGGGAGATTAACATTAGAAACCAAAGTAAACCATTACACTTAGAGGCCAATTTATTGATATTCCCCGAAATGCATATACTTCAAACCCATAGCGAGACTATATAAAGAAAGTACACAAAAAAACTTTACACTCTTACTGGTAATAGAGCTTTCAATACTTCTAAATTTCATCCATGGAGTTTGAATTATTATCCCATGGCCTCAATACCTTTTCCCTTTCTCCTTCGTTAGTGCAACATGGAGGTTAAAAATCTCATCTTAAATGATAGTCACATGTGTTGAAGTAGCGGAGTTTTATGTAATGATGATTCATTACCTATGTTTCATTGGCAATCAAAGCATGAAGTTTTTCGATTTTATTATGAGATGTAAAGGTAGACTTTGTAGTTTCTAGATTTATCTGCCTACTATAATTTCCATTATTTACACCACATGCCTTTTGGGTAGGTTTTCTCTAGCCTTACCCAATTTTTTACAAATGTTTTTCTTCTTGTGGACATTTTTTCACTTTTGCAACTGTTTTTCCCTTTTACAACTATATTATGGATAGGCACAAGAATAGGCTAGATCCCAAGTCCTATGAGAGGTGGAAAGATGACCATCCCATAGTGTGGAAAAAACTCCATGCTAGAGGATGTCAAGACAATGAAGATGGAGAAAGAAGTCAAAATTAGAATGTTGGAGGAGACTATAGGCAAGGTGCATGAGAAACTTGGAGTTAGGGTTGTT
>MU227288.1:2300971-2320555 GCA_018584345.1 Thuja plicata
TATATATATATATATATGTATATATATATATATATGTATATATATATATATGTATATATATATATATATATATATAAAAACCATATTTTAAAAAAACTATAAAACAACTCAATATAAAAATTCACATCTACCTTAATATTAAATTTAACAATGAGTTGAATATTAATTAAAACTAATAAACTTATATTAATTTAAATTAACAAAAGGAAGTTTATTAAATAATTAATAGTTTAAACCATATTAAATATCATTATTAATAAACAGTATCAATAATTAAATATTAATAAACAAAATAAATTTTAACTTTAAACGAAATTAAATAACATAACAAATAAAATAAAAACAAATTGAATAACATTGGGAGGGTCTCGTGGACCCCACCCCTCCCTACCCCTACCCTACCGTGGGTCTCCCTGGTGGCCCACTACGTAAGTAGTGGTCACCGTGGGGACCATTGGCGGGCTCCCCCTGCGCGTGGGTTACTGCAAACCACATGTGGCCCCACTGACAATTGTGGGGTACCACAGGCTCTGCGGCCCCACTGTGTAGGCCATGGGTTCTACATTGCATGGGGGGATAGGGATGCATGGTGGCCTCGCCCACATAAAAACTTGCCCTTTTCTTAATTATACTTTTTTAAAAATTTTTTGGAAAACTTTATAAGGAATGCCATTTCATTTTTATTTTAAAAGGAGTTTTATTTTTTTTTAAAGTAATTTTCGAAAACAGAAAATTAGAAAGAGAAGTTTTTTTTTGTCTTTATCTAATTTGTCTCTGGTCTATTTATTTTTTCACCAGACTGTATTTTTTCCAGTGGCTAATTTCCTTCAACTAATTTAATTTTTTCAAAGGAATTTTCAAAGGGATAATTTATTGGTTTTTAGGAGTTCTAGTGGGAATTATCTGACAAAATTTTGACAGCATAACGACACTATGCCAAATAATGATAAAACATCAAAATAAAAGATCTAGGGTTTTATAAATACCTAAAAACCTAGAAATGCTATTAAACCATCTAGAAGCAAAAATAACAAAGATGCATCCATCCAATCATAGAAAACTTCAGGTTTTGCAAAATTGAAAACACTATATGGAGAAACAAAAATCTACCTTGGATCCAATGCAAGAACCAAAGAAAAGTGTCTTTGAAGAAGATAGGAAACCCGAAGACCTCTAACCTCAATTCAACCACAATCTCAGATCCACGAGGAACCAAGCACATGCAAGCAAGAAAACACTTGAATTCTCCAAAACAACAAGCAACCACAACAATCATCAATCCTTCAAAAATCTCCAATCACCAAGAGCTCTCCCAAAATGCAAAACTTGTTATGAGAGAATGAGAGGAGAATTCTCCTAAAGAGAATCAATTTCCCCTAATTGTGCAAACCCTCATGACAACTCCCCATGCAATCTCTAAAATGACTCAACTTGAAATTGAAAGTAATCCAAAATTAAATAATTAAAATATCCTTTATTGCCACAACTCAACTTTAACTCCTAATATATAGTTGAGAATTTTGAATTTGAAATTACTTTTTCAACACATTCATGCACATGTAATTAATAAAATATTAAATTAAATAAATTAAATATTTATGTCACAATAATACATGCAACCAAATATTTAATTATTTAATAATCATATAAGCACATTTACTCTAATTTTCAATTAAATACTTAATTAAGTCAAAATATTTAAATATTTCAATTTAATTAATTATTTCAAATAAACATATGATATAATTAAATAATTAATTCAACTATAATCCATTAAATCATTAAACATAGGAAATCACTCAAAATCCAATGAATCACCTGAAAGCATTTACAAGCAACACACACACACTTAGGGAATGGGTATTCGAATTCCTGTCAACTAGACGAATCCAGATAGGGTAGTCAAACTGAAACTCATCCAACATTAGGATGATTAGGCTTAGGTAATAGTTTCAGATCTGTATGTTACCTCCCCTCTTTACCATTGAGATGAATATTTATGGGCACACTCACTCCTGCCAATTCAGGGAAGATGATGCCCTATACCTGCAATCCTATCATCAAAAGAACATGCATGTACATACAATATAATATCACAAACAATGATAGGGATTGGTTGAACATGTGGATGTCACTGAGGCAAGTAACTATGTCTCCGTCCTCTTCCATGATAACAAATCAACAAGTACATGCACATATAATACAACCATACACATGCAAGTATGGGGTAAGTACATCATAATTTGAAATCAACATGTTACAATCACTATAATAAAATCATCACATCTATCTATGCATATGATAAACCATAACATAATAATCACAATCAACTGAAAGAATAATAGCTCTCATGAAATTAGCCTCAAAGAATTCAGCCAATCAACTGAAACCACTACCTACAAGAGTATGGCATCATAAACTGAAAGAAAAATATGAGTGGGTATTACATCCACCCCCCCTAGGATTAGGCTTACTCCTGGAAGCCCATAAACAAATAGGGATATAAATCCCTTAATCTAGTTGTATCCTCCCAAGTCACTAAAGTTTCATCTTTTGGGCCCCATTGGACCCTTACCTGCTCTATGGTGCAACCCCTGAGGATCACATCCCACTACTCCAGAATACATATTGGATCCAAAGCCAGCTGCCCATCCTCAACCTGTAATGCATTCCAATCAAGTACATGCATAATATTAGGAATATATCTCCTAAGAACTGAAACATGAAAACATCATGGATGCGTGAAATGCTAGGTGGAAAAGCAAGTCGATAAGCAACTGGTCCTATCCTCTCTAGGATCTCAAACAGTCCCACAAAGTGAGGTGCCAACTTTGAACCCTTTCCATAATAGATCAGACTCTTCCATGGGCGCACACTTAGGAACACTCTATCTCCAACTAAAAATAGCCTATCCATCATGTGAGCATCTGCATACATCTTCTGTCTATCCTGGACAGACACTAAATGCTCACGAATCCGCACTACCTTCTACTCCATGTCTTGAAGCATCTCAGGACCAAGAAGAATCTGGTCCTCCAATCTATCATAGCTCAAAGGCATATGACAAGGATGTCCATACAACACCTGCAAAGGTGCCATACAAATAGAATTGTGATATCCATTATTATATGCAAACTCTACTAGGTAGAAGTATTCCTCGCAGTGAGTCTGTCTATCCATGAAATACATCCTCAATATGTCCTCAAGAACCTGGTTCACCCACTCTATCTATCCATTAGTCTTAGGATGATACACTAAACTGAAATTGAGCTGAGCACAAAGATCATTTTGTAATGATGTCCAAAAAACTATGGTAAAAATAGGATCTCAATCTGATATAATGCGGAGAGGAATGCCATGAAGTCTCATAATGTCCTGCATGAAGACTCAGGCTGTAGAAGTTTTTGTATATGATGATCTCATAGGTGAGAAATGAGCCACCTTGGTTAACCGATCAATGGTTTCCATGATAGCATCATGTTTGCGAGGAGTCATAGGCAATCCAACTATGAAATCCATAGAAATAATATCCCACTTCCAAGATGGAATGAGATTAGGCTGAAGAAACCCAGCTAGATGTTGATGATCTACCTTGACCCTCTGACACTCTAAACATCTAGCCACAAAGTCTAAAATATCCCTCTTCATACCAGCCCAATGGTAGAGCTATCAAAGATTTGCATGCATCTTCTTGACACCTAGATGTGCTGAATAGGGTGCACGATGAGCCTCGAATAACACTACTATACGCAAATCATCTAATGGTGGTACATAGATCTGACTCATATGATGCAATAAACCATCTAACTCTAAAAAATATCTAGAGAATTTGCCCTCTAATGGTCTCCCTAACTCTATCTCTTCCTTCACCTCCTAATACAATGTATCTCTAGGAAGTGACTGGAGTATCCTACTCCTCAAGTCCACACTAAGAGTCAATGCTAGAATGGCATGTCACTTGTGACTCAATACATTTGCAACTACATTTTCCTTTCCCTGAATATACTTTATCTCAAAGTCATATTCACAAAGGAACTCCATCCACCTTCTCTATCTAGCATTCAGATAAGGCTGGGTAAAGATGTACTGAAGGCTACGGTGATCACTGTGAAGCTAAAACTGATGTCCCAAAAGAAATTTTCTCCACCGTACTAATGCATGGATAATAATGGCTAACTCCAAATCATGAGTAGGGTAATTAAGCTCATGATCCTTGAGTTTTCAAGACTCATAGGCAATCACTTGCCCATCCTGCATGAGAACTACAATCCCCTCTAATGATGCATCAACACACACTAAAAAATCTCCCACTGGATCAGGCATAGCTAGGATAGGTGCACTAGTCAAACACACCTTAAGGCTCTGAAAAGCCTCCTCACACTTCTCTGTCCAAACAAACTTCTTCCCTTTTTGCTGAAGAGAAGTGATAGGGTGTGCCACCCTAGAGAAGTTCCTCACCAACCTGTGGTAGTATCCTGCAAGACCCATGAAGCTACATACCTCAGACACATTAGTGGGTGTTGGCCACTCCAAAATAGCCTAAATCTTTGAAGGATCTACTGAGATACCTTCTCTAGAGATAACATGACCAAGATACTGTACCTCTGACTGGAAGAAATCACACTTAGCTGGATTGGCATAAAACTAATTCTTCCTAAGGGACTACAATACCTATCAAAGATTCTCTTCATGCTCCTCCATGGATATAGAATAAATTAGTATAGAATTTGAGAAGATGAGCACAAAGAGATAAAGGTACTCTCGAAATACTCCATTCATCAAAAACATGAATACCAATGGAGCATTCATCAACCCAAAAGGAATCACTGTGAACTCGTAGTGTCCATAGCGTGTACAAAATGTTGTCTTGTGGATATCTACATCCTTAATCTGCAATTGGTGGTATCCTGACTTGAGATCAATTTTAGAGAGCACCTTGGCTCCCTTGATCTGATAAAATAGGTCATCTATGCATGGCAATGGGTACTTTTTTTTGACCGTCACCTTGTTCAACTATCTATAGTCAATACACAAGTGTAACAATCCATCCTTCTTCTTGACAAAGAGGACAGGTGCTCCCCAAGGAGATACACTAGGGTGGATGTTCCCCTTTTCCAACAACTCCTCTAAGTGTAGTTTTAGCTCAATCAACTCATGATTAGCCATCTGATATGGTGCTCTAGATATAGGCTCTGCTCCTGGCACAAGCTCTATGCGGAAGTCTATGTCACACTTCAGTGGCATACTTGGGATCTCACCAGGGAATACCTCAATTAACTCCTTTAATATAGGATGATCCATTGTCTTGACTTTTCTCTCTATACCATCTATATCAGACATAGATACTGCATACATCTGACAACCCTTCTACATACATCGCTTCAGTTGCATAGCGGATATCATGCGAAGGGATATGGATCCAAAAATCCCTACAATGCAACACTCCTTACCATCATCATCATTGCAAAGGATGGTCCTCCATATATAATTAATATTAGCTCCATGATCTCCCAACCAATCCATTCCTAAAACAAACCCATATGATCCCAAAGGAATCACATGAAGGTCAATTGAGGTAATGAACTTCCCTAGGTTCAGTTCACAATTATGAACCAAGGAATCTTTAGCTACAGTAGCCCCTGAGGCTAGTTCCACTTTCCAACCTAATGCTTTCTTTGTAGCCACTAGCCCACAATGCTCAATAAGGAAAGGTGATATAAAAGATTCGATCACTCTTGAATCAAATAACATAGAAATAGAGGTACCCCAAATAGTACCTAAAGTCTCAATGACTATCCCTTGATGCTCTTCCTATCTATGATCTATGACTATAAACACTCTATGTGAACCCCCTCCCACAGTAGGCTCCGAGGTTGCTGGCCTCTGTGTAGACTACTATGGTTCTCTTTGTGGAAAATTCGCCGCAATGTGGCCAAACTGACCACAGGTGAAACATCCTGTGCCTCTTAAATTGCCTCTCCCATTGGAGGGCACACTTGACTACTAGACATTCCCTCTACTCACACTAGGCTGTGCACTCTGAGCTTGACAGTTGGACTAATTACACCTATGGCACTATCCACTCCTGATGCTCTTACCACTCTGGGTAGGAGGTGCAACCTTTTGCTGCTGCTGATGCTGGTTCTGGCTCTAGTTCTGATTACCTCTATAATAATTGGACGGCTTCTTGAAGTTCCTAGCACCCTACGACTAGTTACCTCTATAGCATGCTCTAGAAGCTCCACTAGTCTGTCCACCCTGATGACCTTCATGGCCTACTTCCAAATTAGCCTCTGCTAGAGTGGATTTAATAACCATAGCTCGTAGGTTCATAGGATCAAAGAGCTTTATGTCCTGTATGATGCGGGCACTAAGCCCTCTCAAAAAGTGTTGTACCATTAGTGCCTAGTCCTAGCTATATCCAGCGTACTGCTTGAGCTCATAAAAATGACGCTCATACTTCTCTATAGTCAATGTCAACTGTCTCAGAATATGAAACTCGTCGGCCCGCTATTGTCTCCATTGATCAGATAGGAACCTCTCTCTAAAGTTCTCAAGAAAGAGTTCCCAAGTAATATTTTTCATATGGAGACCTAGCTTCTCTTCCTCAATCTTCCATAAGATAGCCACAAAATGTGTCAACTAAATCATGACATATCTCACTTTAGTATTACTACTAAAGGGATGCATCACGAAGACTCTATCCAAAGCTATCATCTAAGTCTCTGCCTCCAAACTAGATTCTTTTCCATTGAAAGGGATAGCCTTCCCTCTCGTCAGGTCCCTCATATAGTTGGCTGCTACCACTGTAGGGTCCACTATAACTGTCCTCCCAAATAGGCTCCTGGATCTCTCCCTCTATCTCTCCTCATAATGGGAGTGATGAGACACATCCTATTCCACTCTGGCTCTCTGAGGAAGGCGATCTAGGATAGCCTGAAGTATCTACCTAGTATCCAATCCCCCAGACTCATCCTCACCCTCTCTCCTCTGATCACCTCTATCCTACTGCTGACTAACTATTACCGATTTTCAGTACCAAGGTCCTTGGCAGAATTCTACCTGCAAAGGTAATTTTCAGCAAAGGCTTGCGAAGAATTGAAAATCATCTTCTCCATTGGCGGAATTCTACCCGCGGAGGCATTTTTCTGAAGAGGGCAAAAAAGAGACAGTTTTTCACCTTTTGTGGATTTCGCACCTCTCAGGTGATTTTCCGAAAAGGGGAATTTTTCCTTGTGTAGATTTCGCACCTCTAAAGAGATTTTCCACAAAGGCAAAAAGGAAAGAGTGCTGCGGTGGACCCCACAATTGGCTTGCGAAGCACTTTTTCAATTTTCCAAAACTAAAAAGGACTCAAGGCAGAGAATTAAAATTATAATTCTCCGTGGCGGGTTTCTACCTGCGAAGGTCATTTTCTGCAATGGGAAAAATTTCGAATCATCTTCTCCATTGCGGGTTTCTACCTACGAAGTTGATTTTCTGCCAAGGAAGAAAGGAAGAATTTTTGCGTTTGTGTGGGTTTCACACTTAGTTGGTGATTTTCCGCAAGCAAGAAAATGCACCCTGTTTTGTTCTCTCCACGAGTCCACGAAGCATGAAAGAGAAGGAGCTCGTGAGTGCGTGATGAGCTAAAAAGGAGCAGACATAGCTTCTCAGTCACCAGTCAGTTGAAATGAAAGGAAAATGGCTCGCGAGTTGGCGACCAGTCAGAAAGAAGATGTCATCACCCACTCACACATGAGATGAAAATAGAATAAAAGGTGGCGTGAGTGTGCAACCGAACAGAGTATGCAATGAAGAAATGGATGTCGCTCAGTCGCTTAGAATCTACAGGTCAATTTAAGCAGCCAGCGACTGTGCGATGAAAGAATAAATGAAAAGGAAGATGCAGAGGCACTCAGTTGCGAAGACTCAGGCTTTTAAACATACACAAAAATGATTTTCAAAGGGCATTTTAATATTTTATTGCAAATACATGTTTTATTCCTGGAAGTTTTAGAAACAGAAAAATATCAGATTGTTCTCAGTCGCTGGAAATCAGATATTTTTATAGATGGAAAGATCAGATTTTGAAAAAGATTAGAGATTGCAGTTGTTAAAGTCTGCAGAAAAGTTATTGCATTTCAGAAACTTTTGTGACTCTTCTAGAGGGATAATACTACTTCTTTAAGGGAGTATTTATGTTGATATTTTTTGGCTATGACTTTTGGGTCACCAAGTTGTATTTTGTAGACTTTTGAAGGGCTAAAAGGTGGCTGGACAGGCCAAGTCCAATCCAGAAGTTATTGTTTTTAGAATGCAGTTGGCTCTAAAAATGCATAAATATGATTTGAAGACTCATTATTACCAGTTCTTCTTCCCTTTGGCTTGAGGTTTTGTAACTTGTTCTAAGTTCTTGACAAAAGCAAAGAGATTTTGTAACCCATTTTTGAGAAATATATAGATTTGTAACACCTTTGATTGTGAGAGATAAGCTTATACCTTCCCTTGTTAGTCTGTTACTGTGTATTTAGTGTTTGGTACAAATTCTATGATGTTCTTGGTCCTCAATTTGTATCACATATTGGTGCCTTTATGTAGTACTTCATGTTTATTTGCAAATTTTAAGTTGTGCTCAAGTCAGATTTTCCCCAAATTGTGAGAAATCTTTCTCCTTTGAGGGGACTGTCGTTATTGGCCTTCTTACAAAACTGATCATGCAAATATCATGATTTTAGTGGGGTTGTGTAGGAAATCTTAAATTACTATTTCATTGTGTGTCAAGTTATTTGTGCATTTCTTAGATATATTTTCTAGTGCATCACCTTTTAGGACATAAATTTATTTTTCTGTTCTCCTTCTATCTCTTTTCTCCATCAAAGGAATCAGTTTTAGGTAGCATAGAGTGATTTACCAGATAGGAAGCTGGCCTAGGACCCGGAGATTCATTCCAGACATAGTTTACCCACAAACTTGGAATTTTTCCATGTTTCTCCAAAAGGTTAAGTTCCTGCAAACTTAACAAGGCACAATTTTGGTAGACAAGAATTTTTGGCGCGCCCGGTGGGACTCGCGACTAACTTTTCCAGTCATCTTTTGCAATATTTTGGCTGTTGTTAGTGTGTACAGCAGTACTTTCAGCCTTGAGGAGGTTTCAAAATTACACACTTGGTGACTCTGAGCTTTGGAATAGAAAACCAGTAGATTACAACATATGAGAAGAGTGCAAACAAGAAGTAGCTCTTCAGATTTTGAATATTTGCAGCTATCTCCACCTAGGAGAAGAGGGAGAGTAACTGAAAAGCCCAAAAAGACAGTAGTTTATACAAAAAGAGCTAAGTCTACTCCCGCTGCAGTTAGAGTGTATCCTGCTGTTTCGGTTCTCACTACATCAGGAAGTCATTCTATACAAGTTCCCATGGCATTACCAACGAACCAGCTCTTTGTTTCATTCAATCAAGGCAGCCCTTTGAATCTAACTCAACATGATGCCATTCCCATAGCTGCATTAAAGAGTTTACCATATTTTACAGGGGAGGATCAAACCACCCGAGTTGAACACATAAAAGATGTGGCTAATCTTTGTGCCCTTCACCATGTTATAGAAGATAATGTTGCTGTCAGATTGTTAGCTGCGTCTTTCAAAGGAAAGGCTTTGCAGTGGTTCAGAAGGCTCGCAGTGGGTTCTATCACTGATAGGGACCAACTGGGTGTGGAACTCTGCAAGTTTTTCAAAGATAAATCAGACCATTTATCCTTGGTAGAGCAATTGTCAACTATCAAAAGGGCCCCTCATGAGCAAGTAACAGATTTTAACTTCCTCTTCCAAAAGACATGGGAAAGGATCCCTCAAATGGTAAGACCCTCTGCTGATCATGCTTTCTTATATTATTTAAGGGCTTTCAATAGTGATATAGCAATTCTAATACAATCAATGGGAGGGGTCACACTCCTAGGTGCTTATGATGTAGCTGTGAGAGTAGAAAATAGCCTGATACAGGCTGGAAAAATTATCCCGAGGCCACCTATGCCCATCTTTCCAGTAGCGCCTGTAGTTCAGTCAATGATACCTTTGCAAGCAACCCCCTTAGCTATCATTCCAGCAGCACCAGCGTTACCAACACCCAATACGCAACCTCATTCTCAAGGCAATGCCCTCCTAGCTCAATCCGCAGATTTGCAAGAAATTAAAAGTATTCTGCAGAACTTTGGTAATGAGATTGTCAATATAAAAAAGCAGCAAAGTCAGGGGTATAAGCCTTACCAGCCATCTTATCAGCCACCTTTGCAGCAAAATCAGAATACTAGGCCATCATATCAGCCCAACTACCAAGGGCAAAGGCAAAATTCTAACACCAGACCATATCAGCCTTATAATCCCAATACTGCTAGCTCTTCAAAAGAGCTTGTACCCACTCAGAACAATTTGGCTCAGGATTACGAATGGTGTTTTCTATGTAATCAGCCACATAATCAAAATGCTTGTACAAATGGTATTATCAACCAAGCTTTAATGGTTCAAAGTAGCCCAAGTTTGCAGACAAATACTTCTGACGAGGCCTCTTATCATCATCAGGAAGAACAACATTCAGGGGCAACTCTTATGAATTGGCAGGATGAGGACTTTTGCGGAGTAAACCAACAGGTTCTTGCCATTTCAGATAACACAAGGAGAAAAAAGTGATTAGTAGAGGTGGAACAACAAGTCGTTGGGCCAGCTAATACTGAGAACATTCAGATTCTCCCAAGAGAACAACCTTCATCAAGAAAGGGACAACCTATAATTCCAATACAACAAGTTTCCCATAATGCGGAAAATACTGCAACAAGGTCTCAGCCTAAGGTTAGTGCAACTTCTTTCAATGTTATGGATCATATGAAAAAAGCAAACGTATCTATCTCCATATGGGATTCCTTGACCATTCCAAGCCAAAGGGACCTTTTGCAATCAGCTTTATCCGATTTAAGTCCTTCTAGTAAGCCCGAAAGTAAAGAGGCTAAAATTGTAATGACTAACACTATTATAAAAGAGAAAGAACAACAAGTTCCAGCAGTTAAACCCCGACCATTTTATGTATCTTTGATCATAGGAGACCACCTAGTACATAAATGCATGATTGACTCGGGTGCTAGCAGCTCTGTGATACCCAAACAGATCGTAGACAAGTTGGGAATCAAGTATGAGCCACTTGAAAAGGGAGTTGTGCAATTAGACGGTACTGCTATTAATACCATAGGTGTCATTAAGAATCTGAGCTTAACTCTGTAGGCTTGCCCAAACTTCTCTATCCCACAAGACATCTACGTCATAGAATTGCCCCCATACTTTGCAATATTCTTATCAAGAGATTTTACAGCCAGGATTGGGGGTTATTTGTCTTCAGATTGGTCTCATATGCTGTTTAGAACCAGGTATGGCACCAAAGTCACCATAAAATCTGAGCCTATTGCCAAGGACCATGTTGAACCTTACTCCCCAAGTCCTATTAATGCAAACTTGTTGGCAAGTGACCAAGAGGAGCAGCCTATTTTTCAAGAAGGCAACACTCAAACTGACACAATACCTGATATACTCCTAGATGAGTGGGCTGCTCAAAATCAAGCAGAATATCTTTATGAACAGCACCCAGGTCATGCTGGTTTGGGTATGTATTCAATACATGAGGCTGATGCAATCATCCCTAACCTTGAAAAAAATGTCAAACAACAGTCTGGGCAGCAAAGTGAGGAGATTTGGGAGTTGTATTTTGATGGCGCAAGCAATAAAGTTGGGGCTGGCGGCGGTTGCATGCTAGTTTCTCCAAAGAAAGATAGGTATTACTCAGCTTTTCATTTCTGTTTCAGTTGCTCCAATAACACTACTGAGTATGAGGCTCTTATTCATGGATTGGAATGGGCAAGGAGAAGAGGTATTAGCTATTTAAAGGTTTATGGGGATAGTGAGCTGATCGTTAATCAAGTGAGAGGCATCAATCTCACCAAGAATGAGTTGCTGAAATCTTACAAACACAGGGTGTGGGATCTAATAGAAGGCTTTGATGCATTTAATCTAGTGTCTATACGCAGAAACCAGAATAAAAATACTGACAGATTAGCTGCCATTGGTGCTGAATTTGACATTCTAAAAGAAATCAGCAACGAAAGAGCAAATCAACATGTCAAGGTCATTGTTAGACCTGCGGTACCTGATAATGGTACTCACTGGCAAGTCTTTGAGAATGACCAGCAAATAGTCAACTTCCTAAGAGAGGAAGCTGAATTCTCATATGCCAATCAGGAAAAATTTCAACATCAGTATGATGGCCAAATCATCCAGCTTAAAAATAACAAGGTACCAAAAGGTCTAGTCACCCTTGAGTCCATTTTTAACACTGATGATGAGACTAGAAGGTCAAAAGCCAGCATGCAAGTTCAACAGGAGCACTACGAAGAAGTTGAGGTGTTCAAAGGAAAGTTGCTTAAGTTGGGCAAGGTATGTACAACGGAGGAACAACATTCATTTATTCAGCTTTTTCAAGAGTTTAATGATGTTTTTGCGTGGGAGTACACTGATTTGAAGGTATTCAATCCCCAACTTGCTCAACATACCATAGAGCTTGATCCTAATGCAAAACCAGTAAGGGAAAAATAGAGGCCTTTGAATCCAAAGCTGGAGCCACTTATGCAAGAGGAATTAAATAAACTGATTAAAAGTTGTATCATATTCCCCATTAAACACACTTCATGGGTATCCAACCTTGTGCCAGTTAGAAAAAAGAATGGGGAGATAAGGTTGTGTGTAGATTTCCGTGATCTCAATAGAGCCTCATTGAAAGACTGACACCCCTTGCCTTCTATGGAACAAATCCTTCAAGTAGTCTCAGGATCTGAGAGGTTTTCCTTGTTGGATGGGTATTCAGGTTACAATCAAATTTTGGTAAGAGAGGAAGACTAGTTCAAGATAGCTTTTACCACCAAGTGGGGTACCATGGCATACAGAAAGATTCCCTTTGGTCTGTCCAATGCTGGAGAAACCTTTCAGAGAGCCATGGATATGGCTTTTGATAAGTTGATGTATAAAATTGTTTTGGTTTACCTGGACGACATCACTGTTTTCTCCAAGGAAGCAAAAGATCATTTAAAGCATCTAAGGAAGGTTTTTGAAAGGTGTAGAGAGTTTGGAATATCCCTTAATCCCAAGAAATGTTTTTTTTCAGTCCATGAAGGCAGATTGCTTGGTTATGTGGTGTCTAAACAGGGTATCACTATTGATCCTGATAGAATAATGGCAATTTTGGCTCTTTCCTTGCCAGCGCATAAGAAAGGTCTGCAAAGTTTCATTGGCCGGATAAATTTTGTTAGACAGTTTATCCCTGATATTGCAGATTTCTTAAGTCCACTAACAACCATGCTAAGAAAAAATACGCCATTCAGCTGGACTAAGGATGGGAAAAGGAGTTTTGAACTGATTAAGGAGGCACTTGCAGCTGCACCTACACTCATAAATCCTGATTTTTCTAAATACTTTGTTCTATATGCCTATGGTGATATTGATTCTATCTCAGCCATGTTAGTTTAGTGCAATGATGAAGAGCTAGAACAGCCAGTGGCTTTTTTCAGCCAAGGACTTAAAGAAAATGAGCTGAGGTATTCGTTTGTGGAGAAGCATGTTCTTGTTATTGTTAGGAGTTTGAAAAAATTTAAGCATATGCTATCTAATAACAAGATTTTTCTAATGGTGTCCCATTCAAGCATAAAATAGTTCCTTTTAAGTAAGGATTTAAGTGATAAGAGAGCTGGTTGGGTGACTAAAGCGATGGAATATGATGTCGAGATCAAAGTCACCAAACTAATCAGAGGAAAAGGGCTGTGTGAACAGCTTGCTGATGACATAAGCAGCAAAGAAGCCAGAGAACAAGAAGCTGTCCTAGCTATACAGGATGAAAGGCAAACCGTTCTAGATTCTGCCACAAGTTGGGTACAGCAAATGACCCATTTTCTACAGACCAGTGAATGTCCACAAGGTTTGGATAAAGCAAAAAGGAGGTATTTTAGACTGCAGTCCATCCCTTATGTTTTAATGAATAATATTCTTTTTAGAAGGGACTTCAATGGCATCCTCTTAAGGTGTGTTGAGGTTGACAAAGCGGACAAGGTGTTGCATGAGTTTCATAATGGGATAGCTGGAGGTCACTTCTCACCTAGAGAAATAGCTCTCAAGGTAATAAAAGGTGGCTATTATTGGCCCAATCTATTCAAAGATGCACACCTATGGGTTAGAAAATGCAAAGAGTGCACACTATTTGCTGGCAAACAAAAGCTGGCAGCCTTACCCTTGCAGCCAATACAGGTTGAGCAACCCTTTATGAAGTGGGGACTGGATTTTATTGGAATAATAAATCCACCATCCAGTGCTGGTCACAAGTGGGTTCTAACGGCAATGGACTATTTCACTAAGTGGACCGATGCGGTGGCACTTAAAGAAGCTAATGAAACTGCTGTCCTAAACTTCTATGAAGAACTGGTTTTTAGGTTTGGTGTTCCAGAATCCATTATCTCTGATAATGCTTTAGCTTTTATAGGGTTTAATGTTTCTAATTGGGCTGTAAGAAATGGACTTTATTTGAACACATCTTCCAATTATTATCCGCAAGGCAATGGCCAAGCAGAGTCCACTAACAAAAATCTGATCAGAATTATTAAAAGGACCATGGAAGGTAACTAGAGAGCATGGCATACCCAACTGAAATCCACCTTGTGGGCTGATCGAATCACTTAGAAAAGATCAACAGGGCAGTCCCCTTTCAAACTTGTTTATGGAAGGGAGGCTTGGTTACCTATTTCTTTAGAACTTCCAGCTCTTAACTTGGCCAATCAGCTTGATATGTTAGAAGAAGAACCGATGGTCGTAAGGTTGGCACAGTTGGTTGAGCTAGAAGAAGTAAGGACAGTAGCTTTGAGGACCATGGAGCACCATCAGGCGCAAATGAAAAGGTCTTTTGATAAAAGGGCATCTCCAAGAGTTTTCTTGGAGGGAGATGTAGTGCTAAAATGGGATGAATGCATAAGCAAGCCTAGAAATCACTCCAAGTTTGATGCTTTTTGGAGCGGGCCTTATATTATCTCAGAATGTAAACAGCACAATGCCTTTCAGCTTTCAAAGTTGGATGGTAGCATGGAGCGAATCCCGGTCAATGGAATTCATCTCAAGCACTGCTTCTGAGGTAGGATCTAGCCTTGTATATATCGCAGCGGTTAGTTGTTCAATAAGTGCCTTGGCACAATAGTTCTCTTGCAATTTTTTAGCTTTCCCTAAGTGTTGTCCAGCATGGTTATTTAGTTTGGTTTCAGTTCTCTATCTTTCAGAAGTTTTCGGAAGGGTTCTCAGTCAATCAGAGGTTACAAGTAAAGTGTCACATTTTCCCATCGCAGCCCATACATCCATATTCAGTCAGTTTAGAAAGTTTGGTCAGTTTTACAAGTGGAATTCAGGTTGCCTGTATGTTTTCTTAAAATAGCTCTGTGCCCAATGGATAGTTCAGGCAGCTGGTCTTAATGCTTAGCAGGAAATCATCATGCAGATGTCGCCAAAAATGTTACCAATTTTTGGTACCAAGGTCCTTGGCAGAATTCTACCTGCAAAGGTAATTTTCCGCAAAGGCTTGCGGAGAATTGAAAATCATCTTCTCCATTGGCAGAATTCTACCCGCGGAGGCATTTTTCCAAAGAGGGCAAAAAAGAGACGGTTTTTCACCTTTTACAGATTTTGCACCTCAGGTGATTTTTTGAAAAGGGGAATTTTGCCTTGTGCGGATTTCGCACCTCTAAAGAGATTTTCCGCAAAAGCAGAAAGGAAAGAGCACTGCAGTGGACCCCACAATTGGCTTGCGAAGCACTTTTTCAATTTTCTGAAACTAAAAAGGACTCAAGGCGGAGAATTAAAATTCCAATTCTCCGTGGCGGGTTTCTACCTGCGAAGGTCATTTTCCGCAATGGGCAGAATTTCAAATCATCTTCTCCACTACGGGTTTCTACCTGCAAAGTTGATTTTCTGCCAAGGAAGAAAGGAAGAATTTTTGCGTTTGTGCGGGTTTCGCACTTAGTTGGTGATTTTTCGCAAGAAAGGAAATGCACCCTATTTTTTTCTCTTCGCGAGTCCACGGAGCATGAAAGAGAAGGAGCTCGTGAGTGCGCGACGAGCTAAAAAGGAGCAGACATAGCCGCTCAGTTTCCAGTCAGTTGAAATGAAAGGAAAATGGCTCGCGATTTGGCGACCAGTCAGAAAGAAGATGTCATCACCCACTCACGCACGAGATGAAAATAGAATAAAAGGTGGCGCGAGTGTGTGACCGAATAGATTATGCAATGAATAAATGGATGTCGCTCAGTCGCTCAAAATCTACAGGTCAGTTTAAGCAGCCAGCGACTATGTGATGAAAGAATAAATGAAAAGGAAGATGCAGAGGCACTCAGTCGCCAAGACTTAGGCTTTTAAACATACACAAAAATGACTTTAAAAGGGGATTTTAATATTTTATTGCAAATACATGTTTTATACCCAGAAGTTTCACAAACAAAAAAATATCAGATTGTTCTCACTCACTGGAAATCATATATTTTTATAGATGGAAAGATCAGATTTTGAAAAAGACCAGAGATTACAGTTGTTA
The DNA here is from genome assembly GCA_018584345.1 of Thuja plicata. Taxonomy (NCBI): domain Eukaryota; kingdom Viridiplantae; phylum Streptophyta; class Pinopsida; order Cupressales; family Cupressaceae; genus Thuja; species Thuja plicata. The sequence goes on from MU227288.1 coordinate 2,317,600, forward strand.
AAGTCTGCAGAAAATTTATTGCATTTCAAAGACTTTTGTGACTCTTCTAGAGGGATAATACTACTTCTTTAAGGGAGTATTTATGTCGATATTTTTTGGCTATGACTTTTGGGTCACCAAGTTGTATTTTGTAGACTTTCGAAGGGCTAAAAGGTGGTTGGACAGGCTAAGTCCGATCTAGAAGTTATTGTTTTCAGAATGCAGTTGACTCTGAAAATGCATAAATATGATTTGAAGACTCATTATTACCAGTTCTTCTTCCCTTTGGCTTGAGATTTTGTAACTTGTTCTAAGTTCTTGACAAAAGAAAAGAGATTTTGTAACCCATTTTTGAGAAATATACAGATTTGTAACACCTTTGATTGTGAGAGATAAGCTTATACCTTCCCTTGTTAGTCTGTTACTGTGTATTTAGTATTTGGTACAAATTCTGTGATGTTCTTGGTCCTCAATTTGTATCACATATTAGTGCCTTTATGCAGTACTTCATGTTTATTTGCAGGTTTTAAGTTGTGCTCAAGTCAGATTTTCCCCAAATTGTGAGAAATCTTTCTCCTTTGAGGGGACTGTTGTTATTGGCCTTCTTACAAAAATGATCATGCAAATATCATGATTTTAGTGGGTTTGTGTAGGAAAGCTTAAATTACTATTTCATTGTGTGTCGAGTTATTTGTGCATTTCTTAGATATATTTTCTGGTGAATCACCTTTTAGGACATAATTTTATTTTTTTGTTCTCCTTCTATCTCTTTTCTCCATCAAAGGAATCAGTTTTAGGTAGCATAGAGTGATTTACCAGATAGGAAGCCGGCCTAGGACCCAGAGATTCATTCCAGACATAGTTTACCCACAAACTTGGAATGTTTCCATGTTTCTCCAAAAGGTTAAGTTCCTGCAAACTTAACAAGGCACAATTTTGGTAGACAACACTAACCTCATGTTTGATACTCATGGAGGGGCTAGGATGCATGCCTCCCCCAGGGGCACCAAACCCACCTCTACCACGGGCACCTAACCCACCTCTTCTGTGGCCTCTAGCGGCTCTTGTTTTAGGCATGATCCCTGAAACAATAAGAGATAGATACAACATTCACCACATAGCCTGAATCATAAACTAAAGAATGAATATAACCATAAAGAAATAATATGAAAACCAATGTGTTTTATGTTTATGTTTTAGTTTCAAGTTTCAAGCTAGACACAACCTAATGAGCGTATAATTCCCAGAGTTCCCAGTGTAGAAACTAGTGCTCTGATACCAAATGTAATGCCCTGCCAGGGAACCGAAGAGATATTAACCTAGAACATCATACTATGTGTCGTGAAATTTTTTTTTTTTTTTAAGTTCATATAAAGAGACATACATTAATGCGGAAGCAAATACCATTTATACAGATGTCTTACACACACATAGATTACAAGAACCAAGGGTTCCATGATGTTGAATTACTTAAAGCAAAACACAACTAACCATATAGCAAAAGGTTCCATTTGAATAGATAAAAGAGATATAACTTACACAGCCATAATTACAATCCTCATGGATAACCATGAAACCACCATAAACTGACATCCACTGCACATGTTGTAGGGTATGTGGTAATCACTCTAATATACCTAATTTACAATATCCAGATTAGGTATCACATGTGATACTCTAATACACGATTTACAATAATGAAATTATATAATAAATGATGAAGGAATCATAAAGAGCTCATATGCAAAGAACCATCAAGCACCTAATACAAGGACGTCAAATCTCAATGGGTAAAGAATCACTACCACCAGTCTATGTGGAACCACGAAGGTTCACCCCACCATGCTGAGGAGTTAACAACAGACGCTAATTGGATATCCAAAACCAATGTGGAATAACCACTAAGCAAGGGATCCTAATAGCTCTCTAATCTAGGTATACTACACATCATGAAAGGTAAGACTCACTAATCCAGAGGCAACTGACATATTTAGGAAATCTAGACTGTGTAAAGGAAGGTGTTATCATGTACTTCTAACCCTAAAGTTTTATCCTAGCAATCCCAATGGATTCTGACACTTAAGTGACCATACACGGAGCCAATGACCTCTCAAACTGACAAGGCCACTAACAATGCCAGGTACCCCTCAAGGCAACTAACATTTTTTCATCACCATTTTAGTCTATACTAGCACTCAAGCATACATGAGGACATGTCTTATTAATTCATTTTAATATCTCTCAATATGTCTTTAGTTATCACTTATTAAGAAAACTCCACAATAAGCAATCCAGTAGTCACTTACGGACATAGAACTTATTGCAAGCCACCCCCTACTACACATCTAGGTAACCTATCCTAGGATCACAAATCCTACAAATATCTAGCATAGGTCATAACCCAAGTATACCCCAAATCCAGTATCCCATAAATCAGGAACGGTTGCATATAGGTACATAATCAGACAACAATATCGTAAAGGGTTACATGGTCAATTTAGGATAATAAAACCCAAAAGCACACATGCCAAAGAATAAACAATCAACAAGTCTCTAGGACTCATACCTAGCCTCTGTAACACCCTAGGTCATCTAATGCCCCCAAAACATCACATATAAGCAAAAGAGATCCATAAGATTACATAGATCAAAAACATCCTAAAGGACTGAAAAATGAACATAAAAGAATAACATTTGCAACTAACCCAAGTAGGAATATTATTTAATACTCTGAATCAAATAAAAACCATAATTTGCAAAATTTGATTTAAACAACATTTCTCTTTCTTTCCAAAATGCACACATTATAAATCCATCATATTATAAAATATTCCTATTATGAATTCATTTTAGCATGCATCAATTATATCGTGATTAAATATAACATAAACTTAGAGTTAATTGCAAATCAACTACATTTTATATATATATATATATATATATATATATATATATATATATATATATATATATAAAA
>MU227288.1:2359115-2378864 GCA_018584345.1 Thuja plicata
TTCTTAAAGATATATATATATATATATATATATATATATATATATATATATATATATATAACAAAGCACTGACCAATCATATGGCAGCCATGACTTGAGGTAGGCATTTGAGCTTTGTCTTCTCATTTACTCAATTTCATTTTGATGGCATTTTTTGATTTGATGGCACAATATGAATGTTAATACTGGCATTGTTTACATCTTTGCATTTGGAATGCTTGATGATCCATGAGCTTTGAGAGCTAGAGAATCATTGCTATTACCTTCAAGGAATTGTGTGAAGTGTTTGATCTCTCTTTATTTGTTTTTCTGTTAATATTCACTATGTGGTACTCCCTTTTTATGATCATTTTATGAGGTAACGTCTTGATGGCTCACGGGATGCAAGCTAGGGCATCATCCACTATTTATGAGCTCACTGTTTGAGCACCACATGACTCTTTTATGAGCTCTATTTGTTATATACATATACATATATACATACATATATATACATATATACATATCTATACATACATACATATATACATATACATATATATATACATACATATATACATACATATATACATATACATATATGCATACATATATACATATACATATATATACATTCATATATACATATATATGTATGATGCTTTTGATGTCATTGCATGCTTGCTGCTGTTGTGCACCGTATATTATTTTATATATACACTATTTATTTCATTGAGACCGCGACTAGCTTGGCATTTGTAATGTATTTTCTATTATTGGATCAATGTTGCCATGTTGTTGAGGTTGTAGATGCATTGAATCACCGCTGTCATTCTATTTTGATAGCATGCAGTGTTTGATCTCTCTTTATTTGTTTTTTTGTTGATATTCACTATGTGGTGCTCCTCGTTTATGATCATTTCATGAGGAAATGTCTTCATGGCTCACGGGCTACAATCTAGGGCATCATGCATTGTTTATGAGCTCATTATTTAATAATGGCATTGTTTACATCTTTGCATTTTGAATGCTTGATGACCCACGATCTTTGAGAGCTAGGGCATCATTGTTGTTACCTTCAAGGCATTGTGTGAAGTGTTTGATCTCTCTTTATTTTTTTCATTGTTGATATTCACTGTGTGGTACTCCCCATTTATGATCATTTCATGAGGAAAGACATGGTATCTTCTTTCCTTTATGCAACATTCTTTTGAGTGCACAAGTCCTATAGCATGGTTTTTCTTGCAGAAGCATATAGCTTCACTATGCGCATGCATAATTATAGATGAGGATGAGTAATAGGATGTCATTCATTGCTTAGATATTTTTGATCTAACCCCTGTCTCTCTTTTCTTTGCAGGTTCTGGATCATCATAGGAGCACACTCAGTTCATACCCAGGTCAAAAATTCATCACTTCAGGCAATGTCTGGTACCCTTATTATTTCTGGTCATCCTCTTATCTATGCCTGTACTACTTGAATTTTCTATAATAGACGAGAAAAACAATAACTATTTTCTCCAAAGTACTATTTTGAGTGTTTTTTACTCTTTCCTTTGGAAATTCTGTAAATATCAGTCAGCTTCTTAAACAATTTCAGTGTTATGCTTCCTGTTGTTGTGCACCATATATTGTTTTATACACTGTCTATTTTATTGAGACTGTGAGCTTTGCATTTTTAATGTATTTTTTGTTATTGGATCAATACATTTTTCCCTTGAGCTCGGGCATCATGCAATGTTATTGTTGTCATTGTATGTTTGCTGCTTTTGTGCACCATATATTGTTTTATACACTCTTTATTTCATTGAGATTGTGAGATTTGCATTTGTAATGTATTTGTTGTTATTGGATTAATGTATTTTTCCCTTGAGCTTGGGCATCATGCAATGTTATTTCTATCATTGTATGCTTGCTACTATTGTGTGCACTATATATTGTTTTATACATTGTTTATTTCATTGAGACCATAAGATTGGCATTTGTAATGTATTTGTTGTTGTTGGATCAATGTATTTTTCCCACTTATTTATTATGTTGGCATACTCATTCGCTATTTTCATTATTTTTACTTTTTTTTAGGTCTTCTTAATGGATAGAACATTTGGTATTGAATATTATCATTTGGAGTCCTTGGATGAACAGTGGTCCAGATTATTTAATGTGCATGATGATGACATCAAACATGCTATTATCTACCTCCTGCAACATAATATTGTTGGCTCGCATGTACACGATGGGGTGATCTATAAACTAGTATTTTTTACTCTCTTTAAAGATACCAGTTAGTTAGAATGGGTCTTGAAGGTGGTTAAGTATGTGGTTGTTTCCAATGATTCAGAAAAAGTTGTGCACGAGATTTGGACCATCAATCCAAACATTATCTCTGGCAGGCTTGGCTCAATTTTTTTATAATAGAGTTGGCTTTGGAAATAAAATGGTGGACGCATGGGATGTGTTCAAGATATCTTGTGCTAATGATTACTACACTATTATGAGTATCTTCCATGGTCACAATGAAGATTTTTTCACTTGTGACAATCAGAATGTTATGATGGACTACTTCTTTGGAGTTGGCATTTTTGTCAATAAACTAGGTCATCTTTAGATCAAAAGTAGACATGAAACTTAACTTTTTAAGATAATGTTTGGAATAATCTTCTTTATAATAGTTTTTTTTGATACATACTCAGGGTTTAGATATTCATATGTTCATCATCAATACAAAAATCTATCTAGCTAATGATATTGCTATCTGGATTCAAAAACTTATGTAAATCTGATTATCAAAACTTATGTAAATCTGATTATCATTACAAAAACTTATGTGAATCTGATTATCAAAACTTTTCATTATCTTTTGATATTGCTATCTGGATTCAAGTGTATAGTTTTTTGAGTCAAACTCATTGACTCATGTTTCATCCATGAATTTGACATGCACAAATTTCTTATCATGTATAAAACAATATGTGGTGCACAACAACAGAAAGCATACAATGAGATCAATAACATCATATATATATGTGTGTGTGTGTGTGTGTGTGTGTGTGTGTGTGTGTTACCCCACTTTTGGTCTTTATACCTCAAGACAAAAATGGATGTCTTATGTGTAGTAGTAGTCATGGAAGTTTCATGCAAGTCTAGAGTCTAGGTCTAGAAATCCCCTTAGGATAGAAGGCCTTTATCAAATTTCCCCAACTTGACTTCTCCTTCCTAAGTCGGGGGATTCTGGGTCTGAAAATCATGTTCTTATCAGGTAGGTTAAGTCCCCAATCTAGTAAAGGACATGTTTTAAAAGATTCTAACTTCAAAATCATATACAGATGAAATACTTTGCCTCATATCTTCAAGTTGCAGCATTGGTGGGAAATCAATTTTTGGCTTCTCCATGGTGGAAAATCACATATGGAGTGCACTTTCTGCAATTGACAAACTTAAGAATATCAGAGGTAAATAAATATGGAAAATGAGGAATTCAGGGACAAGAAAGCTTTGAACACTCACATTGAACCTTTGGAAAACAAAAGAAATGATCTAACAAAGAAGATTTCATGGAATTCACCATAGGTGGAAAAGCGGAAAATGGCTTCTCCTCTACTCCTATCGGTAGGTTCTGACTCACGAGATGCGTTTTCCGCCAAACTATCAAGGTGAAGAAGTTTTGAAATCTAATCCATCTCATAAGAGATCTGACATATAAGAAGGCCAATCGGATCAATATATATCATTTTGGCACCCCTATAGACCAGAATTCTCCTTTGGTATATTTTCAGATAGAGAGCACTCCAAAAGTATTTTTCTGCCCAAAAGAGAAGCGGAAAAGTAATTTTTTGCCGCTTCAAGAAAGTTACTATTACGGTTACTAAAGTAAAAGAATGTTTTCTAATGGCATGTCAAGAAAAGTAATTAATTCAAATAAGGTCATTTTACTTTGTAATAGACTTATTCATTAATGTAAAGGTCTTTTCATTCATGTGGCACGGGAAGTCGACTGTTAAACGGTAAGAATTTGAAAAGTATAAAATCAGTTGAAGATTTCAAAGTGGAACCACCATTATTCACCAAATTGTTTGAATTTAAAGTAGCTCAGACCAGTTTCTCATTGTCTCTATATCCTGAAGAGAAATTCAAATCTCTGAGTTGAATCATACTCACATGGCTTCTAGATTTGTGGGATTCAATAGAATGAATGGCATTACCTCCGAGTGGCACAAAATCTCAGATACCTCGCTGAAGTTCTTCAACATGTAGAAATTTTAGAATAGATTGAGAGTGGAGTAGATGCACCCTATCATAGAGAAGCTTAAGGAGAGTGGGTTAGTCAAAGCCACTAGTTTTCCTGTAGCCGTTCAAGCTCCTAAGTTGGTCTGGGAATGTATAGCCTGATACAACCTAGACACCAAACAAATTCTCCTACCAAAAAACATGGTGCTCCTCTCTATCAATAGAGAGTCTGTCCAAAATTCCCTCCACATTCCAGAGTAGGTGGAATAATCTCAGATGACTTATGGCCAAGCGGTTTCTAAATATTCTGCGAAGAGATCGGTATGGAAAAGAGAGATTATGAAGTCATGGTTTAAAGAACCCAAGAGTGCCAAGGGCAAGTTGCCCAAAAAACTATTTGGTGCAAGTCTGAAGCCAGAGACCATGGAAATCCTGGTATTGTTTCACAGGATTAGAGGTGAGAGCAAAGCTCTTAATTTTGTTGAACAACATTTCTTCCTGGTTCAGATAATCTGTTCTCAGCACCATTTCATTGATTGGTCCCTGATGGTGAGTGAGAATCTCTCGGACGCCCTAAATAAGGCCAAGCTCCAGAATGAATTCTACATGTCTTCTATCCTCTTGTATATTTTAGCTATGATTCAAACCTGGTCTGGGCTTCCTAGGTTAGAGGAATTCCTGGATGATGTAAAAAGCTATGAGTTTTTCCCTTCTTTGCATCTACAAAATAGTTATGCTGATTATCTCATACTTAATGACGCCTTTGCAATGAGACTGTGTAGGGAGCTACAAGGTTGTCTGAAAAGGAGATATTCTCCTAAAGCAATGGATTTTATAAGCCAATTTGAATGCTATTTCATTCAGTTTGGAGATTTCTCATATCTTCATCTTACAGGTTTTGATGACTTTCCTTTGAAGCTGCCTAGATACTCTACGCACATGATCATGCTGATCGAAGTAATGAAGCAAGCACTCCAGGTGAACCTGATCTATTCAGAGGAAAATAAGAAAGGATATGAATTCCCAATGACCATTGAAGCTTACAGTTGTGCATCCCGGTCAGAGGCAAAGAATGTTCTTAAAACATTCTCAAAGAAGTTCTCTCTGGAAACATATGATGTTCTAAGGCCGCAGTATGATCCAGTTAATTATGCTAGAGATGTCTTACAGATGAGTAGGGCCATTCATCATGTACCTGATATTGAGGACTATTGGGCCAATTTCAAAGATGACTTGGAGAGCAGGGAAAGATTCTATGCCCGGTTAATCATTGAACATATCAAAGAGTTCAATGTTAACATTGCAGTGGAAGGGATAAAAGATGATGGAAACCATCTGTATGATGACACATATTTGGAAAAGATAAAGTCCACCCCTATTAGCTTAGAGCCTATGCTAGACCATGCAGTAAGTGACTTGCAGACTCTGATGGGGGGCATTTACAAAAGAACAACTCAATGGGTTGAGTGGACTGTAGGCTGAAGGAAGAGGTCAGAAAGGAAGCCTCCCACTCAGCAAACTCTAGCAAAGGAAAATTATGGTGTCGCAACCACTTCATTAGAAACTATCTCTACAGTTGCAAAAGGATCAATTCAACCATTGGGAGGAGGTGATGAACCTCCTAAGAAACCTTCTCTCTTAGAGAAGACTTACGGAGAGGGTCCTCTTCCAGATATCAGAGTCAAAGAAGAAGCAATTCTGATAGACCAAATTAAGTCTATAGCTGAGATTTCTAAAGCTACAGAGTCTGAACAACCAATTAGTGTTATTGTTGTAGATACTTCGGCCAGGACTTCGACCCAAGAAACTCCAAAGAGGGTATCCCCTATTATAGTTGAAGTTGGAGAGGATAGCCCTAGTACCTCTATAGAATCAGATAAGAGAGGTGGAGAGCAATAGGAGGTTGCTCAAAGTGTAAAATTAATCTCCTCCTCACCTACTTCAGTGAATTCATTCACTTCCCACCCTAAAACCACTCCCCCGCTCATAGGGAAGCTGTTCATTGAAGAGTTGGTCTTTGCCAACAAGGTCACCAACATAGATTCATGGATAGCAAACACTCTAGAGTGCAAAAGAAAGAGAGTGGGAGAAGCAATTCCTAGCCAAGACACTCTATCATGGGCTTTTCAGCCCAAGGCTACTACAAGCAAGTAGAAGAGTGTAAAGACAATGTCTACTCTAGGTCATGATGCTGAGATAGGGCACTTCACCATGGAAGTAGCCAAACCCACTAAAGAAGGCAGACTTGAAGATCTGACAGCTTCTGACTTTCAGTTTCAGTCATTTGATATGGGATTGGCTCGACACGATACCAAGGTGGACTGGTGGAAGTCCACTATTGTAGTAATAAAGGAAGAGATGGAAGATCTCAAGACCTCCAAAATTCAGCTTAAGGTGGAAGTGGCCCAGCTAACTGACTTCATCAAGCAACTCCTAACTCCTATTGGAAGTGCTCCCAGTACCAAAACTTCTTTCGATCCTAGAGTTGCTGAGAACCAAGCCATTCTGGCTAAATTGCAAGAAGATTGACATTATGGGAAAATTGGTAAGAGGTGGATTGAGAGGCTCAATTCAGAAGGTCTAGCGATCATTGAGTAGTTAGGTAATGCCATTCTAAGGCTAGAAATAGAGAAGAGCAACATTGAGAAGAATTTACAGACTGTCACTGCAGAAAGAGTAAGATGCCAAGAATGCATAGTCATGTTGTATGTGGAAGTAAAGATGAAGACTAAGGAGGTCCTAAAAGATAAGATCCTATAGAAGGGTGATGAGCCCTTAATCGAATGGCTCCAAAGTCTAGAGTTAAAAATTGAAATTATCATTCAGGCTGAGACCGGACTGGAACAAACAGATGTTAAAGTGCAAGAGGAACAAAGTAAAGATTATAAAATTTTCCTAGGAATTCATGTGGAATCTCAAACCAGTAGTGAAGGCAAAGCAATAGTTGGAGTGGCCAACATGCAGAAGTCATTCACAGATTATCTGCACAAGTTAGCATAGTAGTCTTCGACTCATTTAGACAAGGTGCCAGAACTCCAGGAATTGAGTGGATGCATCTTTAGGGTTATGGAGGAACTGAAAGACCGGATAGAAGCAATCAAGACTCTAGCCAAAGAACATTCCAGATGGCTCATCCATTACACCAATGTCCATGTCAACAGACATGAAGAGCTCATCCAAGTCATCACTACTGTGATCGCCTATAGGGCCAAATTAGATAAGGGGAAGGAAACTAAATCATAAATATATTCTCCCCTTGTGCTTTTTTTGTTAAGTTTTGTAATGGATAAACCTTTGGTTATCATTTCTGGCTGGGGAAGTTGAACCATTTTGGTTACCCCTTTTTGTAACGGTCCAATCTGGAACTCTATATGTATTATTCCCAAAATCAATACAGAAGTCGGCTAAATTTTGGTGTGAAGAATATCATTATTACTGAGTCAATTGTGTATGTCTGAATGCAATTTCTTTAACTGTTCCATTGCATTTCATTTATCTTTCTATTGAATTCAAATGTCTCTTTTGAGTTAGATTCATAATCTATATTTGAACTAGAATTTTGTATTATGATTTGATATGGCCAATTAAGGGGAGAATCAGCTGCTATTCTAAATTTTGGGAATGTTCTTATGACATAGATCGACTCAATATCATTACATTGTTAACTTTTAGTCTTGCATTTGCATTTTTAGTAGTTTTCCATGCATTACTAGTTTTGGGAACTAATTTGATTGATAAAGTCTCAGGATTGGCTAGATTTAGAGTTGTATTTACTTCACCTGAGCTATTTTCTGTCTAGATTTAGTTTTGTTTACCTCTCCCACTCTCGAGTTAAGAGCATACCCCTGTTAGGTTAGGAAAGATTAAAATTCATTGAATATTACTCATATAAGGGAGTTGTACCTTCCAATTCAAAGGGAAAATAGGTTTTCAAGTAACCATTTCCCAACTATTGTATTCAATTGTTCTTAAACATCTTTGGGTATTTTAGAGTTACATTCAAAAGAACAATCTGTTTACCAACAGATTTTTGGCGACTCTACTAGGGAGACAAACAGTCATTATACCAGAAGCATACAATGAGGAAAGATGGTGCTTCCCCATGAAAATATAATTCCTGTGCTGCAACCTAATCTTGGGTTCCAAGACGATCAAGAGGATCTCATTTCCTCATTAAATACTTTCGTCTGGAGATACAAGAGAAGCACTAAACACTATAGAAACGCCAGTCAAGTGCTTGAACTGGAAGAAGCTAGAGTGGAAGCACTTGAGAGAGCCATACATAGAAGAAATCTTAGAAGGGTAGAGCGTGAAGTTAGGCCATAGCATTAAGCAAAAATCTAGAGCCTAAAAGATTCCTCAGAAGTACTAGGAAAGAAGGTAGCACAGACCTAGTCTTTGAGAGACTTGTGGATATTAACTTTGCTCTCCTAGAAGTACCTCATCAGGGAAATAGAACTGTAAGGAGCCAGAGAAAACCTTCTTTCCCTCCTAAACAAACCACCCAGTTATCCACCACTTTCCAAGTGTTGACATTGCACGAAGTAGTTGCCCCTCCTGTCGTCAATCTAACACCCTACTTACCCCAAGTAGCTATGGCACTCCCTTCGGCCATTGTAGTTAGGCCCCTACAACTTGCAACATATAACCCTCTCCCTACAGGCTCTAGAAAGAACTTTCCCAAATTTTTTGGAGATGGGAAGATATCTACAGATGAGCATATTTCAGCATTCTTCGCTTCAGTTAACATTCTAGCAGTTTGAGAAGAAGATGTGGCCGTGAGAATATTTGTTGAGACTCTCATCGAAGGTGTCGTTGATTGGTTTCATCATTTACCTGATTCTTCTATTACCAATTGGGCTACTATGAGACCCACCTTTGAAAGAAGGTTTAAGACTACTGAAGATGAACATGCCCTGTTGACTCAATTGACTTCTATCAAGAAAGAGTCGTTGATTAGCATGAGAGATTTTATAGCTAAATTTAATAAGCTGGTAAACCGTATCCCAGCGGCTAACAGGCCTAGGGCGGGAAATTTGAAAACTTTTTTGATAAGTGCTATGCCACCGGACATCAATTATGATCTAAGGAGAAGGAACCTCACAAATTTGGATACCACACAGAGAACTTCTATAGAACTCAAGGACCACATGATTTCATCTGGGAAATGGAAAAGAGAGATACAGTCTAGAGCCAGTAGTAGCAATACTACGTCATCTGATGAGATGATCCAAAAATTGTCTAATGAATTCACTGCCTTCAAGAGACAACTTCCTAGATTCAATAATCCCTACTAGCGAAACTTTGAGGAGCAGCCTGGAAGATATAATGATGGGAGGAATACAGAAGGAAAAATGTTACAGTTAATCACTCCACCATAGAGGATGGCCATAGAGGCCCCTCCTAAAAGAGGGAATATGTGTGCCTTCCACTTAACCATAGATCATGATGGGGAAAGCTATCTTGATGTAGCCTGTGCTTGGCAAATGCATTAGACCAACGAGTAAAATGCTAGAGTGTCTGGAGCTGAACTAGATTCATACTCACGTGGTGACTTTGAAAACTTATATTTAGAGTATGAATTAGATTCAAAACAAGAAGCAACATGTTATGCCACCATAGATGGGACCTATTATATGGTCTTAACTTAGAGTCAGAAGGATAAAGGCCATGGTTCATCACTGCCTAAAAAAATTGAGGCATCTACGTCCAATTAAAAGGAGCCCAATCAAGGTATGAGGATTCCTCAACTAGGTAAAGAACAAAACTCTTTTGAAATTATTCAATTCTGTAGAGATTCCAAAATTTAGATTTCTCCCATAGACTATCTTAAGTCTAATCCTATTGAGGTACAAAAGAAAGTAGATTATTGTAAAGGAGGGAACCAAGAGTTAAATCAAAACGTCATGACTACCATAGAGAATGAGTCCTTATTTGCAGACCTAGTTGAACAAAGGGAATCATCCATTTTAGCCACCTTCCCAAGCCAAAAGCCTGACCCATTCTATGTGTCTTTATATATTAACAACTACAGGTTGAGAAATTGTATAATAGACTCTAGAGCATCGGATAATGTAATGCCATCTACTCTGGCCAAAGCCTTAGGACTTACTCTCACTAAAGCCCATGGTAGGTGTTACTCCATGGATTCCAAGAAAGTACCCCTGGTCGGCCAAATTAAGGATGCTCAAGTGGCCTTAGCAGCACATCCTGAGAAGAAGATGTTGTTGACAATCCTCGTTGCTGATATACCTACTAGCTACGGTTTGTTGTTAAGAAGGAGTTTTTGTAGAGACCTTGGAGGGGAAATAAAGCTGGATTGGTCCCAAGCTTCAATCCCAGTAGGTAATAAAAAGATTAAACTAGTTCTCGAGGAAAGGGCTAAGTTTATAGTGTTGAAATCCGATGATCCTAAGGCTCAAATCTTGTATCAATAATTAGAATTTGGCAATTATATGTTGTTTACCGATGAACATGAGAAAGAAATGAAAACCGCTGAAGAGGAAAAGCAATTTTCCACCGAATAAATACCTCCACAGATATGGACTCTTGAATTTGACAGCAGTTGTGCGTTGTCAGGATCTAGTGCATGTGTGGTCTTCATATCACTAGATGGAGTATGTGAGCCCTTGGCTTACAAATTAGAGTTCGGAAACACTAACAACACCGCCGAATATGAATCCCTTCTGTTAGGGATTATCACCATGAAAGAAAGAGGTGTGAAAATTTTGAGAGCTCGTGGTGATGCTGAGTTAATTGTATGACAAGTCAAGAATTAGTACTTTGTAAAGAAACATAGGTTGAAGAACTACAAAAATAGAGTATGGGATGAAATAGAAGCATTGGATGCTTTCTTTATCAAATCTGTGCCAACAGAGTTGAATTCCAAAGCCAATTCTTTAGCTTTCTTAGCTTCATTACTACTTCCCCACCCAGAATTCAAAGATAAAATGTACCAAGTGGAGGTTATATATCGACCATCTGTGCCTGATAACATGGAAGATTGGCAAGTTTTTGAAGATGACAAAAATCTCCTTCTCTTTCTAGAGAGCGGTGGTGACTTCCACAAAGAGGTTCATGGCAATCATAAAGGAAGCTGCCAAGATGAGCTGAAGAAAGATAAGTTAGATATTATTCAATTGCAAGGTAATATCATTCCACCCCATTTGGTCACTCTTGAAAAGCTCTTCAATAGACATGACATGTTTGTGAAGAAGAAAAGAATTGAAACAGGGCCTACCACTAGTGAATATGAAGGAATGACTATTGGAACTGAAAAATACCCCAAGATGATCAATATTGGGAAATGTTGTACAAAAGAAGAAAGGAATGAGGCTAAGAATCTTTTCCTAGAATACTCAGATGTTTTTTCCTAGAGCTACGAAGATTTGAAAAGTTTTATGAATGGGAAATTCAAACACCAGATTCCCTTAAAACCTGAAGCTACTCCATTTAGGTAGAAGCAAAGAAAATGCAACCCCAAAGTTGCTGACACCATATTCAGAGAAGTTGATAAAATTCTCAAATCAAAGATCATATATCCCATCCATCACTCTACTTGGGTTGTGCATATAGTGCCTGTGAGGAAGAAGAACGAAGAAATAAGGATCTGTGTTGACTTCAGAAATCTAAATCAATCTGATTTGAAAGACAACTATGCCCTTCCCAACATGGATCACATTTTGCAGATCATGGATGGAGCCGAAGTGATGTCTATGTTAGACGGCTTCTCAGGGTATAACTAGATAGAAGTTGAGAAAAAGGATCAGCATAAAACAGCTTTCACTACCCCGTGGGGGACCTTTGCATATCACAGGATGCTGTTCAGATTGATCAATGCTGGAGCTACTTTTTAGAGAGGTATGGATCTTTCTTTTAGTGATATGAAGAACAAAATCATTGGTATGAATCTAGATGATCTTACCGTATTGTCTAAAAAGAGAGTAGATCATATAAATGATCTAAGGAAAGTATTACAAAGGTGCCGAGAGGACAAGATTTCATTGAATCCCAAGAAATTTGTGTTTTGTGTAACTAAAGGGAAACTATTGGGTCATATAGTCTCCCAAGAAGGTATACGGATCAATCCTAAAAGAGTGAGAGCTATTCAGCAACTAAGTTTACCGGTGAATAAAACTGGAGTGAAGTCCTTTTTTGGTCAAGTCAACTTCCTCAGAAGGTTTGTCCTTGATTTCTCCAAAATTACTAAACACATTGTTGATATGATGAAGGGGAATGTCAACTTCAAATGGAATGACCCTAGTAAGCAAGTTTTCAAAAGCATCAAGGATGCCATAGCTAATGCCCTAGTATTATGTGACCCAGATTACAAGAAAGATTTTGTAATCTATTGTAATTCTTCTGAACATACCTTGTCAGCCATCCTAATGCAAGAGAATGAAGAGGGAATTCAAGCCCCCATCACTTTTATGAGTACACCTCTAAAGAATCACGAGTTGAGATATTCTCAGAATGAAAAGTATGCTTTTGTAGTGGTAAAAGCTCTTAAGAATTTTAGGTTTTATATCCTACATTCCCACTCTCTTGTGTATGTACCTGATGCTGCAGTGAAGAGTATTTTGACTCAAAAAGATGTGGGATGTAACAACTGAGGAGCATGTGTAGCCAAAACCAAAGAATACAACATAGAGATCAAGCCCACCAAGTTGGTAAGAGGGAATGCCTTGTGCAAGGCGATGGTAGAAAATCAAGCAGACAAAAGCCCAAGAGCTACACAGTTGGTTTTGGCGGTAAGTATGCAAGACCCATGGTTTGAAAAAATTGTGTATTTCTTGACCTATGGTGAATGTCCTGAAGGATTAACTTCAAAGAAAAGGCAAGACCTAAAATGAAAGGCTTCTAAATATGTAATCTAGGAGGATAGACTATATAAAAGATCTATAGATGGAACATTCCTCTGATGTGTCGATAAATAGCAGCAAGACAAACTGTTAAAGGTTTTTCATGATGAAGCCTATGGAGGACACTTCTCCTCATCAGTCATGACATTCAAGATTTTGAGACAATATTATTACTAGCCGAGAATTTTTAAAGATGCATACCAGTGGGTGGCAAGATGCGAAAAATACAAGATGTTTACTGGGAAGCCATAGTTAGCAGCATGGCCCCTCAGACCAGTGATAATTGAAGGGCCATTCCAATAGTGGGGACTTGATTTTATTGATCCTATAAGCCCTACATCTAGTATAGGTCATACTTACATAATTACTGCAACTGACTACTTCACAAAATGGGTGGAAGCCAAGGCAACCAAAAGGACTACTTCAGAGGTAGTATGTGAGTTCATCAAAGAAAACATCCTAGTAAGATTTGGTATACCTATTAAGTTGGTTATGGATAATGCCACATACTTTTCTTCTCAAAAAAATATTGAATTTTGTTTTGAGTACAACATCATGATCAGCCATTCTTCTAATTATTTCCCTCAAGGGAACGGTCAAGCGGAGTCCAACAACAAAAATTTGGTAAACATCATGAAAAATCTTGTGGTAGAAAACCAGATAAGTTGGCATAATAAGATCTATGAGGCCCTCTGGGCAGATAGAGTGACCCCAAAAAGAGCCATTGGTGTATCTCCTTTTG
This sequence comes from Thuja plicata, assembly GCA_018584345.1. NCBI lineage: Eukaryota > Viridiplantae > Streptophyta > Pinopsida > Cupressales > Cupressaceae > Thuja > Thuja plicata. The sequence continues at coordinate 2,372,925 of MU227288.1, forward strand.
AACTCATCTACGGGGTAGAAGCTAGTCTCCCATTGCCATTGGAATTAGCAACTTGCAAATTGAGGACAGTAGTAGAAGATGGTATATATGAAGATGGTTTCGAGAAAAGGATCCTATACCTGAGAAAATTGGAAGAAGAAAGGGAGAAAATGGTTGATCATATCACACGTCATTAGATGCATGTGAAGAACCTGTTTGATAAAAAGAGCAGGCCCTGGAAATTTATGGAGGGAGACATGGTGCTATTGTGGGACAAGTGCAGGGCACCCAAAGGAATGCATAGGAAATTCAAAACACTGTGGAAAGGACCTTTCAAAATCCATCAAGCGTTCGATAAAAATTCTTTCAAATTAACTTATCTAGATGGTGAGGCACCACCCCTGATGTATAATGGTCAGGATTTGAAGCTATACATGATCTAAATTGAAAGAAGGTAACCCCCGTGTTGTACATAGTTATATTTAGTTCCTATTTTTGTTTTCCTAATTAGGTTTCCTTCCTGCTTTCCTTTCTGCGTCTTGCTTTAGTTTTGTTTTGAGCCACCTTTTGTTGAGATTTGGGAAACCAAAGATATGAGTTCCTTGTTTAGACATGTGAATGTCCAAGTCCCTAGACAGAGCCAACTGTTGCCCCACTTTTGGTCTTTATACCTCAAGACAAAAATGGATGTCTTATGTGTAGTAGTAGTCATGGAAGTTTCATGCAAGTCTGGAGTCTAGGTCTAGAAATCCCCTTAGGATAGAAGGCCTTTATCGGATTTCCCCAACTTTACTTCTCCTTCCTAAGACAGGGGATTCTGGGTCTGAAAATCATGTTCTTATTGGGTAGGTTAAGTCCCCAATCTGGTAAAGGTCGTGTTTTAAAATATTCTAACTTCAAAATCATATATAGATTAAATAATTTGCCTCATATCTTCAAGTTGCAGCATTGGCGGGAAATCAAGTTTTGGCTTCTCCATGGTGGAAAATCACATATGGAGTGCACTTTCCACAATTGATAGACTTAAGAATATCAGAGGTAAATAAAGATGGAAAATGAGGAAGTCAGGGACAAGAAAGCTTTGAACACTCATATCAAACCTTTGGGAAACAAAAGAAATGATCTGACAAAGAAGATTTCATGGAATTCACCATAGGCAAAAAAATTAAAAATGGCTTCTCCTCTGCTCCTACCGGTGGGTTCCGACTCATGAGATGCATTTTCTACAAAACTATCAAGGTGAAGAAGTTTTGAAATCTAATCCATCTCATAAGAGATCTGACATATAAGAAGGCCAATGGAATCAATATATATCATTTTGGCACCCCTATAGACCAAAATTCTCCTTTGGTGGATTTTCAGATAGAGAGCACTCCAAAAGTATTTTTCCCCCCAAAAGAGAAGCGGAAAAGTAATTTTTCGCCGCTTCAAGAAAGTTACCATTACGGTTACTAAAGTAAAAGAATTTTTTCTAATGGCACGTAAAGCAAAGTAATTGATTCAAATAAGGCCGTTTTACATTGTAACATACTTATTCATTAATGTAAATATATTTTCATTTGTGTGGCATGGGAAGTCGACCGTTAAATGGTAATAATTCAAAAAATATAAAATCAGTTGAATATTTTGAACTGGAACCACCATTGTTCACCAAATTGTTTGAATTCAAAGTAGCTCAGACTAGTTGCTCATTGTCTCTCTATCCCAAAGAGAAATTTGAATCATTGAGTTGAATCATACTCACATGGCTTCTAGATTTGTGGGATTTGACGGAATGAATGACATTACCTCCGAGTGGCACAAAATATCAGATACCACACTAAAGTTCTTCAACATGCAAAACTTTCAAAATAGATTGAGAGTGGAGCAGATCCACCCTATCACAGAGAAGCTTAAGGAAACTAGGTTAGTCGAAGCTACTGGTTTTCCTGTAGTTGTTCAAGCTCCTAAGTTGGTCTAGGAATGTCTAGCCTGATACAACCCAGAAACCAAACAAATTCTCCTACCAGAAAACATGGTGCTCCTCTCTATCGATAGAGAGTCTATCCAGAATTCCCTCTACATTGTAGAGCAGGTGTAATACTCTGAGATGACTTAAAGCCAGGCAGTTTTCAAATATTCTGTGAAGAGACTGGTATGGAAAAGAGAGATTATGAAGTCATGGTTTAAAGAACCCAAGAGCGCCAATGACAAGTTGCCCAAAACACTATTTGGCACAAATCTGAAGTAAGATATCATAGACATCCTGGTATTGCTTCACAGGATTAGAGGTGAGAGTGAAGCTCTTAATTTTGTTGAACAACATTTCTTCCCGGTTTAGATAATCTGCTCTCAGCACCATTTCATTGATTGGGCCCTGATGGTGAGTGAGAATCTCTCGAACGCCCTCAATAAGGCCAAGATCTAAAATGAATTCTACATGTCTTCTGTCCTCTTGTATATTTTAGCTATGATTCAAATCTGGCCTGGGCTTCCTAGGTTAGAGGAATTCCCAGATGATGTAAAAAGATATGAGTTTTTCCCTTCTTTATAGCTATAAAATAGTTATGTTGATTATCTCATAGTTAATGACGCCTTTACAATGAGACTATGCAGGGAGCTACAAGGTTGTCCAAAAAGGAGATTTTCTCCTAAAGCCATGGATTTTATAAGATAATTTGGATGCTATTTCATTCAGTTTGGAGATTTCTCATATCTTCATCTTGCAGGTTTTGATGACTTTCCTTTGAAGTTGCCTAGATACCCTACTGACATGATCGTGCTGATCAAAGTAATGAGGCAAGCACTCCAGGTGAACCTAATCTATTCAGAGGAAAAAATGAAAGGATACAAGTTCCCAATGACCATCAAAGCTTACAGTTGTGTGTCCCGGTCAGAGGTGAAGAATGTTCTTAAAACATTCTCGAAGAAGTTCTCTCTGGAAACATATGATGTTCTATGGCCGTAGTATGATCCAGTTAATTATGCTAGAGATGTCTTATAGATGAGTTAGGCCATTCATCATGTACCTGATATTGAGGACTATTGGGCCAATTGCAAAGATGACTTGGATAGTAGGAAAAGATTCTATGCCCGCTTAACCATTGAACAGATCAAAGAGTTCAATGTTAACATTACAGTGGAAGGGCTAAAAGATGATGGAAACCATCTGTATGATGACACGTATTTGGAAAAGATAAAGTCCATCCCTATCAGCTCAGATCCTATGCTAGACCAGGCAGTAAGTGACTTGCAGACTCTGATGGGGGGCATTTACAAAAGAACAACTCAATGGGTTGAGTGGATTGTAGGACGAAGCAAGAGGTCAGAAAGGAAGCCTCCCACTCAGTGAACTCTGGCGAAGGCAACTTCAGGTGCCGCAACCACTTCATCAGCAACAATCTTTGTAGTTGCAAAAGGATCAATTCAAACATCGGGAGGAGGCGATGAACCTCCTAAGAAAGACTCTCTCTTAGAGAAGACTTGCGGAGAGGGTCCTCTTCTAGATATCAGAGTCACAGAAGAAGCCATCCTGACATAAAAAATTAAGTCTATAGATGAGATTTCTAAAGGTACAAAGTTCGAACAGCCAATTAGTGTTATTGTTGTAGATACTTTGGTCAGGACTTCAACCCAAGAAACTCCAAAGAGCGTATCCCCTATTATAGTTGAAGTTGGAGAGGATAGCCCTAGTACCTCTATAGAATCTGATAAGAGAGGTGGAGAGCAACAAGAGGTTGCTCAAAGTATAAAATTAATCTCCTCCTCACCTACTTTAGTGAATCCATTCGCTTCCCACCCTAAAACTACTCCCCCACTCATAAGGAAGATTTTCATCGAAGAGTTGGTCTCTGCCAACAAGGTCACCAGCGTAGAGTCATGGATAGAAAACACTCTAGAGCACAAAAGGAAGAGAGTGGGAGAAGCAATTCCTAGCCAAGACACTCTATCATGGGATTTTCAACACAAGGCTACTACAAGCAAGTAGAAGAGTGTAAAGACAATGTCTACTTTGGGTCATGATCCTGAGATAGGGCACTTCACCATGGAAGTAGCCAAACCCACTAAAGAAGGTAGACTCAAAGATCTGATGACTTCTGAATTTTAGTTACAGTCATTTGATATGGGATTGGCTCGAAATGATACCAAGGTGGACTAGTGGAAGTCCACTAATGTAGTAATAGAGGAAGAGCTGGAAGATCTCAAGACTTCCAAAATTCAGCTTAAGGCAGAAGTGGCCCAGCTAACTGACTTCATCAGGCAGCTCCTAACTCCTATTGTGAGTGCTTCCAGTACCCAAAATTCTTTTGATCCTAGCGCTGCCGAGAACCAAGCCATTCTGGCTAAATTGCAAGAAGATTGACATTATAGGAAAATTGGTAAGAGGTTGATCAAGAGACTTGAGTCAAAAGGTCTAGCGATCATTGAGTAGTTAGGTAAGGTCGTCCTAAGGCTATAAATAGAGAAGAGAAACATTGAGAAGAATTTACAGACTCTCACTACAGAAAGAGTAAGATGCCAAGAATGCATAGTCATGTTTCCTGTGGTAGTAAAGATGAAGAATAAGGAGGTCCTGAAAGCTAAGATCCTACAGAAGGGTGATGAGCCCTTGATCGAATGGCTCCAAAGTCTAGAGTTCAAAATTGAAATGATCATTCAGGCCAAGAATGGATTGCAACAAATAGATGTTAAAGTGCAAGAGGAACAAAATAAAGATTATAAAATCCTCCTAGGAATTCATGTGGAATTTCAAACCAGCAGTGAAGGAAAAGAAATAGTTGGAGTGGCCAACATGCATAAGTCATTCACAGATTATCTACACAAGTTAGCAGAGCAGTCTTCAACTCATTTAGACAAGGTGCCAGAACTCCAACAATTGAGTGGATGCATCTTTAGGGCTAATGAGGAACTGAAAGATGAGACAGAAGCAAGCAAGACTTTAGCCAAAGAACATTCTAGATGGCTTATCTGTTACACCAATGTCCACATCAACAGACATGAAGAGCTCATCCAAGTCATCACTTTTGTGATCGCCTATAGGGCCAAATTAGATAAGGGGAAGGAAACTGAATCATAAATATATTCTCCCCTTGTGCTATTTTTGTTAAGTTTTGTAGTGGATAAACCTTTGGTTATCATTTCTGGTTGGGGAAGTTGAACCGTTTTGGTTACCCCTTTTTGTAACGGTCCAATCTGGAACTCTATATGTATTATTCCCAAAATCAATACAAAATTTGGCTAAATTTTGGTGTGAAGAATATCATTGTTGCTAAGTCAATTATGTATGTCTGAATGCCATTTATTTAACTATTCCATTGCATTTCATTTATCTTTCTATTGAATTCAAACGTCTCTTTTGAGTTAGATTCGTAATCTATATTTGAACCAAAATTTTGTATTATGATTTGATACGGCCAATTAAGGGGAGAATCAGTTGCTATTATAAGTTTTTTGAATGTTCTCATGACATAGATTGACTCAATATCATTACATTGTTAACTTTCAGTCTTGCATCTGCATTTTTGGTAGTTGTCTATACATTACCAGTTTTGGGAACTAATCTGATTGATAAAGTCTCATGATTGGCTAGATTTAGAGTTGTATTTACTTCGCCTGAGCTATTTTCTGTCTAGATTTAGCTTGGTTTACCTCTCCTACTCTTGGGTTAAGAGCATACCCCTGTTAGGTTAGGAAAGATTAAAATTCATTGAATATTACTCATATAAGGGAGCTGTACCTTCCAATTCAGACGAAAAATAGGTTTCAAGTAACCATTTCCCAACTGTTATATTCAATTGTTCTTAAACATCTTTGGGTATTTTAGAGTTACATTCAAAAGAACAATCTGTTTACCAACAATATATATATATATATATATATAATATATATATATATATATATGTATGTATGTATGTATGTATATATCTATACATACATATATATATATATACATACACATATATATATATATATATATATACA